>NKZZ01001735.1:0-20025 GCA_002370815.1 Metschnikowia hamakuensis | reverse complement strand
CATCACCAACGAACCTCTAATCTTGGCAGGAGTGGTTTCGGCTGCGTATGCTGGAACAGTGGCAGATTTCACCCCACACCAAGTCCAAGACAAAACCGAGCAATAAACAAGTGGTACCAATTCTAACTCACCAAGCCTTGCCAAATACAAGTAATGGCCGAGATGAAACAGGTTNGGTACCAATTCTAACTCACCAAGCCTTGCCAAATACAAGTAATGGCCGAGATGAAACAGGTTCAGAAAATGACCCATTTCCGCCCCAACATGCGGTTCCAGAAATCAGATGACCAACACACAATGGCACAGCAAAGGTAAGGAGCACCATTGATCAAGCCCTCGATAAGATCAGCATCCTTCATATCGGGGACCCCCATGGCCTTGGGGTAAACTAGCATTGCTCCGTTCACCACCGACTTGTCCATTCCCTGCACAGCAGCAGCCATGGAGCCCAAAGCAATCACAGCCACCAATTTTATCAGCTTTTTTGTTTTCAGTAGCACCAAATACACCTATATTCATGAAGAAACTAGCTAAAGAAGGCTCAATTTGGTCCAGGTATAACTAGAACAGACCATAATAATCAGCACTGAATCCTCTTCCCCTCTTTTCCCAGCTCTTTTTACGTGTCACCTCCCCTGTATATACCACCTACTTTTTAGACAATCATTTAGACACTTATTATAAAGACTCATTGTGAAGACTCATTTTAAAGACTTATTGTTTGGAATCACCTGACACGCGCACCCTCGTAACCGCATATGCGCTTACCCAGACCGAACTGCGCCGCACGCGCCGCACGCGCTCCACATATAAACTCCAATGCGAAACTGCTCCAACACAACGAATCTCTACGCATCCACTCAATTTTCACATGTCGTTTTTGGCTCCTGCACAAGTCTTTGGTGGCTGTTGTCTTAATGTTTACCTGCTCGAATCGTTTCTTGGCGAAACCGGCGGCTTCAATGCAGGACCCGTCATTTCGCTAGCGCAATTGCTTCTGGTGTGGGCCACAGCAATTTATCCCATGATTGATTTCGGGCAGCCGCAAAGGATGTTTTTGAAGAAAACAAAGATCCCGATGCCGTTGCTTTTAGGAGGGGCGCTTCTTTTCTTCGTCATGTCCGTATTAGGCAATTCCATCTATCTGCACGGCGTCAGTGTGCCGGTACAAATCACTTTCCGGTCCAGCAGCGTTATATTTTCAATGGCCGTGAATTACTTGTTTGGAAAAAAACGGTACCTGCGGGCACAGGTGGCGTCTGCAGGACTCATGACGGTGGGACTGTTTATGATCATTTCCCAACACTCGGACTTTGGCTGGGGCTCGGGGAAAAGTTCGGGAAAAAGTTCGGGGAACAGCTCGGGGAATAGCTCGGCCTTTGGTCTCGCGCTCTTGACGCTTTCTTCGGTGCTCGGCGCGTTCCTCGGCCTCTACACCGAGAATGTCTTCGCCGCCCATGGCCGCCACTGGAACGAGGTTCTTTTCTATAACCACTTCTTATCGGTAACGCTCCTCATCTTGACCAAAGGCGCCACTCTCCGAGCCGGAATCGCCCATATTTGGGCTTCGCTGCCTAAAATCTCGGTTTCCCTTTTGGGACGCTCGGTCTCGGCATCCAAACTGGCGCTTCTCCTTGCGCTAAATTCCATCACACAAGTTTTTTGTGCTCGGGGGGTCAATCACTTATCAAGTGTGGCGTCGTCGTTGACGGTGACGGTTGTTTTATTGATTCGGAAATTCGTCAGTTTGGTGATCAGTGCCGTTGTGTTCCAGAACCCGTTCAATATGCAGGGCTACGTGGGGCTGGGCCTCCTTATAGTGGGGACACTTCTCTACGCCCAGAGCTGTCAGCCAAAGAAGCAAAAAACTGATTAGAAATAATAGAATGGCCTTGATTTGTGTGTATTTTTTGGCAAAATCCGTAAACACCCGTACACCGTTATTAAAAAACCCTAACACCATCAAGCCCAACCTGCACATAATATAGAAAAACATCCGTGCACCTCCTGCATACAGTCGCATTTGACATCGCCTCACACTCTCTAAAAGACCCACCATCATGTCCCACCGGTTCTTTCGGGCCACAAGGCTTATTGGCCCCGTTAGAGCGTTCCATGGAACTGCGCGGCGTGCCGAACCCCAACTCAACCTTTTGCTGCCGGAAAAAACCCGCAATATCGGAATAATCGCCCACATTGACGCCGGAAAAACCACCACCTCCGAACGGATGCTCTTTTACAGCGGAAAAACCGCCAGAATTGGCAATGTGGATCAGGGTGACACTGTCACCGATTACCTTCCTTCCGAGCGGCAAAGAGGCATTACTATCCAACTGGCAGCCATTTCTATCCCCTGGAACAACCACAAAATTAACATTATCGATACCCCCGGCCACGCCGACTTCACTTTTGAGGTCACGAGGTCGCTTAGGGTTTTGGACGGAGCAGTGACGATTTTAGACGCTGTTGCGGGCGTCGAGGCCCAAACACTGAAGGTATGGAGACAAGCGGCTGATTTGAAGATCCCCCGCATCGCTTATGTCAACAAAATGGACCGGCCGGGCGCTGGATTCAGTCGGACGGTTAAGGAGATTGTTTCCCAGCTCCAGACACGCGTGGTTTGTATAAATCTCCCGTTTTTTCTGCCAAAATCCGATGGAGAAATGGAGTTTCGCGGTTTAGTGGACGTGGTGCACCAGAAACTCTTGGTATGGGACTCTCAGGATGAAACAGGCCAATCCATGGTGGCTAAGGACATTATTGCCGACCTCCTGGAGTTTCCTGGGGTCTTTGAAATGCTTACAAAGAGCAGAGAGTCCATGGTGGAGACTTTAGGCGAGTTGGACGACCTGGTGATCGAGGAATTCTTTGAAAAAAACGAGGATTACTGTTCGGTGACCTCCGCCACTCTTCATAAAGCCATTCAAAAGGCAACGGTGGCAGGCTTGGTCACTCCGGTGTTGTGTGGGTCCAGCTTTAGGAATATAGGTGTTCAGCCACTTATGGATGCCGTGGTGGCCTATTTGCCGTCTCCACTCCAGATCCCCATTCCGGAGATCACGTCCTTGTCTACTCCCAAAAAAACCCGGGGAAAATCCAAGCAAAATAAAGTCCAGGGCGCCGTTCCAACTGAACTCGGCCCCAAGGGCTTGGTGGTCAACAAAAACCCCAATTTAACGTTGGCCCTAGCCTTCAAGGTGATGAGCCATCCCGCTCGGGGCATGCTTACGTTTTTCCGGGTGTACAGCGGCCGCTTGGCGTCCAATTCCACGGTTTTGAATACCCGAACAGGCAATAAAATCCACTTGAAGAAACTCATGCTTATGCACGGCGATGAACCCGAGGAAGTGCGTTCGATTCTGGCCGGGAATATCGGAGTCGTGGCGGGAACGTATGATGAAATTACTACGGGAGATACGTTGGTCCTGCATGGAGTGACGAGTCTGAAGACGTTTTCCGGGCTCGAAACCGGCTTGAAACTTTTACCCATTGAAATCCCGCCACCTCTTTTCAACTCATCCATTGAACCAGCTACTGCAGGTGACGCCAGGTACATGAACGAGTGTATAGAAGTGCTTCTTAAGGAAGATCCATCGTTGGGAGTGCATATAGACGAGGAGATGGGCCAGACCGTTTTAAGCGGAATGGGAGAGTTGCACCTTGAAATTGCACGTGATCGGCTTGTTAACGATATGAAGGCCAATGTCCGGCTTCGGGATGTGGCCGTTTCTTATAAGGAGAGTGTATGCAGGCCCGACATGTCTTTAGTCCGGGTTGAGTCTGAAACAGGCGAGATTTTCGTGGAGATTTCGCTCGATTCGTTCGAAGGAGAAGCTCAGGAAACCACTTTTGCCGAGGAAGACGGAGCTTTCTTGACGGAATCGGATAATAACGTGGTGGTGTTACCTGCAGGAGCGGCCATTAGCGAAATGCACGAGTTGGTGGAAAACCGGCGGTGGAAATGTGAAGTTTCAATGGATGAGCTTCAAGAGACGGTTTTGACTGGGCTCGTGACGGGGCTTCAAATGGGTGGGCCTCTTTTTGGGCTCCCTCTACATTCGTGTGTGGTCCGGGTGCACCGGTGGGCTTTTCCAGCGGGCGAAAAAGACATTGGCGTGCAGCATTTGTTGGATGTTGGCCGCAAGGTGGTCAACAAGGCAGTGACGGAGTTGTACGGGCGAAACAACGGGAGTTTTGCGGTTTTGGAGCCCATCATGGAGACCCGGGTCTGTGTGCAGTCCGACTTTCTCGGAGAAGTTGTGCACGACCTTAACTCCCGGTGTCTGGCCACTATCAATTCGATAGAAGATGATGGCGTGGACAAAATGGAGACCCAGAGCTGGGCACATGCGGAAGCGGAGAAGGTCTATGTTCCGCCCGACTATACCATGAAGAGCACGGAGTTTGAATTCCGCAATAAGAAGTCCATTTTCGCCGAAACCCCGCTCCGGGAAATGGTGGGCTATTTGTCTCGTCTCCGGTCCATGACCCAGGGCCAAGGGCTTTTTGATATGTCTTATAAAGGCATGAGAAGAGCCACTCAGAGTCGAATGAATGCGATCAAGTCCGAGATCCAGTTTTAATTCCTAATTAGGAAGGTGATTCCGGGATTTTTCCCGGGATTTCTCGGAGAATATACGAAGATTGTTTGGATAATTCAGGCGATTGTCCGGAAAATATACGGAGATTGTCCGGAGAATATACGGAGATTTTTCCGGGTGTTTGGAACGTCTGTTTTGGGAGATAAAAAGTGTACATAGAATCTACCGAAACCAGAGCACGAAAAAATGTCGTAGGAATAGAATTTTTAGCTGGAAACATTTTTCTCTTTTCTTTTAAATCGAGATCCTTTTTACTTAACTCCAAAATCAATTATACTGGTTTTCTACGCTGAACTGGACTTTTTGGTCTATATGCACTCCCGCGTGATTTTACTCCAAAATCCAGTCTTTTCCACCCAAATTTCGCCATTTCCACCCAAATTTGGCCCTTTCCGTCCACCTTTCTCTCTAGCTGTTACTTGCTGAAGCGGAAATTGACCAAAGGGGCCAAAACAGACAGTTCAATTCACCAGAAAACCGAACTGAGATCGAAATAAAACCTCTTTTTTATTCTGGAAATAGATCTTCATTAAAAACTTCAAAAACCCCCAAAATTAATGCCCCAAAAATTAACTTCCAACGTTTTCCCCAGTACATCCTAAGATAGACCAGTACACCGTTATTGTGGATTCTGTGCAGTAAAACTTGTTAAATTGTGGTTCTGCAGTTGAACTCGTGGAATTGCGACTCTGCGCATTGAAAAAAAGATTGCAGCACCACAATTTCACACATGGTCTCCCACTGCATTACTCACTGTGGCCCTAAGTGGCTTGACTAACGTTGATCGGACGGGAAACAGTATTTTCCACTTGGTATGGCCGCAACCGAAAGTATTTTTTTTGGGGTAAACACATCAACAAGGTTGATTTCGGGTACGTTTATGTCCAAATCAAGCTCGTTTGAGGGCTCATGTAGCAAATTTGCTGACCATCATGGAGCTCATCCATTCCACTAACGGCAATGTTAGAGCAATTCCATTCTTTATTGTCTTGTCTTTTTTTACGGCCAAAAATGAACATTTTCAATGTAGTCCTGCATATAACCGCCCAACCAAAATCATGAACTCGTTTCACATGAACTCGTTTGTGTTTCAAATTAATGTAACTCTTATTATATGAAGGTTTTAATAAAAAAAAACATGCACACTGTTCTTGTGTTTCAGACCACAAATTGCAGCATACCAGTATTCGCAGCATACCAGTATTCGCAGCCAGCGCGAAGTATATAAAGCAGACGAATCCCCACCAAAATCATTTTTTTACTACCACTTTTTTCCTCGATTCTGCACCAAAATCCCCAAATTCAATTCCAAGGCAAAAGGACTAAAAATTAGTACCGCCAAACTAGAAACGCAAACCAGAAACGCAAACTAGAAACGCAAACCAGAAACGCAAACTAGAAACGCAAACTAGAAACGGTACGTTATCATCATCGCAACCAACAATAAAATGCCCCTTTGCTCACGAGAGTACGCTTGAGGACTGAACCAAACCAAAATATACAAGTCTCTTGAAAAAGAGGTTTATTGGTTAACGGAGACAAATGGAGCATCCAATCCCTGGGGATGATGGTCGAGTGTCGTGGTTGTACTCTTGCGAAACCTGCCCGAGACCTGGGTGGATTGGGAGAGGCACAAGACCTAGAGAAGAGACGAAAGTCTCTCCTTTGATCATTTCAACCCGGACGTTTTTTTTCCCAGGAGACGCTTCTTATCTCCAAGTAACTCTAAGGATATCGAGTGGAGCCTGAGGGAAAAAGACGGCTGGGGGCCTAGAGGATTTAGCTTGAAGCATGAGGAACAGTGACGTACTAGTATTTATACTAACAATATGAACGGTTGCAGGGTTTGAAATTAAGACAACCGGTGGTTTAAATTGTGGACACCTTGACTGGTTTCCTGTTGAAATATGGTTGGGGAATGTGAAAGAGGGGAAGTGAAAGGGTGGAAGTGAAAGAGGGGAAGTGAAAGAGGGGAAGTGAAAGAGGGAAAGGTCCCAAGCGTTGGGGACTGAAATAATGAAGGTAAAATCTTATTATCATGTCATGGACGCATATAAGAGTTAAGTGTTTTTGTTTTTATTCTGACCGATTTTATGTCATTGGGCCTAAGATGGCAGACCTCCCCACCGCATTAAGAAAATGTGAAAAGGTCCGATCCCTGAATAAGCCACAGAATCAGAAACACTACGGAGAAGATGGAGTCAGGGTCATGGTCTGTGAAGGTGCTCAGAGCTCCATGGTATTAGTCTAAGGAGGTTTCAAGGAAAGAGAAAGTTAAGGACAGCAGAGAGACAGAATGGTTGAGGAATATCTTGAACGAATTGAACAAAGGAATGTCCTAGAAGTTGACCAGGGTTTTAATGGATTGTTGAAGAGGTACGAGGCATGTTGGGACAACATATTTATATAGACACAGTGGTTTTGGAGAGAAGATGATTCCAAGTGGACGACATTGGAACAAAGGCTGGTTTTGCTGGTGTGCTTACCGTGGGATTAACAAAGCAACGGCATCAAGGACTTAGATCCAGAACCCTACAGGAAGATGAACGTCAGATAGAAGGCGTTGTATTTGAGAGAGTTTTTAAGGTGAGTTTGTCCTGATGAAACAGGTCTTTGTCTTATACATGCAGGAGCAATTGGGAGCCATCGGGAGCCACCGGACTAAATAAGAAGGAGGAAGTTCCGCTCATAAGGTTTTACGGGGATCGAATCAGTTGAGTTAAGGAGAGAAAATAGCGTTTATCTAGTATGAGTTTACGGAAAAACCAGAATACAAATAACTGATGTGGCACTTCATTGCCACGGTGACTAGAGTCTTGGAAACCAGTTTCGTAGTAGTTCCAGTTTATGAACTGACCAAGGGTTAAAGTTCAACAACTACTGGAAGTTTTAGAACTATACAAGAATTTTGAGCTAGACTATAATTTTAAAACTATATCAGAATTTGAAACTATACTACCAATTGGCACTGCTTAAACTTGGGGGATGTTCTTATGTCTATGTCTGATGCACGCGCGAGGCCTATGTACAGTACAGCCCCTATCTGCAGGTCCGCTTGGGGGGTGGTTTTTAGGGTTCCTGCAACGGAAGCTACTCCAAAATTGAGCAGCAGCTTGTTACAATTGATCCCATCACGTTAACTCAATTTCAGCCAAATTGGTCCAATGAATGGCCAGAAAATTACCCTTTTGCTAGTGCATTGCGGCTTGCTCCTGCACATAGTCACCATCGTGCATGTATGTATCTGATGAACTTTGGCCCTTGGTTAATTCACAAGCTGAAAAAATCAGAGATCCTTCTCCGATTTTTAAAGTCAATGATATTTAGAGAATGTATAAACTCGGGCTATTTTTCATTTTAGCATGTAGACGAAAACGGAGGCCGAGATGTGCTTTTAAAAGCGGTTACGAGCCCTGGGAATCATGAAATTTAATATTAACCGGATATTAAGAATTATAGATTCTGATCATGATTTTGGAACTTTTTATCCTGCACAACGCAAGACAGCCCTACATAACCACCAAAAACACCAAAAACCAAAAAACACAACATAGATGATATTAAAATTTACATCTGAAACCCTCGGAACTGTCGCGGCAGTCCCTCGGATCGGGTGCGGCCTCATTTGTGGGTCGGTGTATTTTGCTTGAAAAAATGTCTTTTAATTGAAAAATATTACCCTTGGGATGTCCGGAATTCCAGCACTTCACCGAACTAATTTTCACCATCACCCAACTAATATTGGGTTCTTTGCGTTGGCCTTTTTTGTCTTGGGGTTGCCTGGTGCACGGGTCTCGCTCCCCTCTCGCTTCCCTTTCGCATCACGTTTCCGAGGGCAGTTTCCGAGAGCAGTTTCCAAGGGCAGTTTCCGACCAGAAAAAATCAAAAAAACGGTCAATAGTTTATTTGAATTTGCTCTTTTAATAAAATGAAAGTTTTAGCAAAAAATTAAAATAAAAAATGAAATCACACGCAGAAGTAGTATTTCTAGTACGCGACTAGTTCGTATTTTGCACCCAGAACGCGCACAATTGTCTAATTTTGAACGAAAAATATATCGACTTTTCGCACCCATTCCAGGAACCCAGGAACTAAAAGAACCCCGGAAAAGCAAAGCTCCTATTAATAGCTTACGTAATCTTAAAATTCCCCTAGACTTCTATCATTTTCATCCATCACCGGTAAACCAAAGTCTTACCGTGTCCAACGGTAGTGTATGGTGTAGGGGAATGTGGTGCAGGAATATATTCCATATCTTATGAATAAAGTACTAATGAATAATAATATTAGTTTCCTGAATATAGTTTGTTGCGTTATATATAGATAAATATATATAAAGGGCCATTAATAATGACATAGATACTTACTTAAAAAAAAGAGAATTTAAATATACTAACTTTTTTAAACATAAAACAGATATTATGATATTATTAAAACAGGACTCGTCCTGATTAACCCGGGCCACCGCCAATGCTAGCTCGATATCCTGCACCTTGTTGCTCAACACCATGCAGCAGTCGGAGATTTGCCCTGCCAACAAGAAAAACGCCGCCAGATCCAAGTACCTATGTTTTCCCAAAAGAACAAAAGGCGTTTTTAGCAGCTGCTGTTTTCCACCGGGGCTCCGAGAAATCGTTGCCTAAAAACTTGAGCATTTTGGCTCGCTCGCCATGCGTCACCGTGTTCCAGAGCCCCACCAATACCTTTTTCTTGTGGAGAGCAAGGTAAATCACCGAGACTCTTCCCGAAGGGTCGCTTGAGTCTGCAAACTCGTTTTGAGCCACGGACTCGAGCGTTTTCTCGAGCAGGAGCCGGTCAACCCAGTACACTATGCCGGTGGTGCATATAGTGCCCCAGGTCATGCGGTGGTAGACATTTTGCAAGAGGCCAAAGAGCATTTCCTTCTGGTCAAACACATATAAAGATAATAATGATTATACCCAATTTAAAGGATGATTATCTGGATTTATTGTAGCTGAAGGTAGTTTTGATACAAGAAAAAATGGTAAATTGTCTTTTTCTATAAGTCTAAATAATGAAGACTTTTTAAGGGTAGAAATGCCAGTTTTCTCTGTTTTTTTTTGGATTGAGGTAGCCACTAAATTAGCAGATTTCACGGAAAAAAAGAAAAAAAAGCCTGGCCTCATTCTCCATCCCAACCTCGTCTCCTATCAATTGAGCTAACCTGGATGTGTTTGAAAGGAGTGTGAGGAAATATTTGGTCACATTCTCGAATGAGCAATGTTCACATGTAACTTGCGAAAGATCTTTGTTTCAAGTGGGCAACCACCTCAAGGATCGTTGCAAGAGAAAGAAGTCTAATGGCTGATTTGGAGAGATGATAATATCGTTTTTGGTGGTAGTGCTAACCTTCGAATTTGGTGTGTTACAGCTATGGAGAGAATGGATGTTTTAGGACAGTGCACCAAACCAAACAGAAAGAAGGGAAAATACCTATCGAATGAACAAAAGCCACTATACGGGAATTTCAAACGGACCTTGCGAACAAGGATATCATCTTTGGAAAAGTTGGTATTAAAGTCATTGACGAAAAAGGGAAAAGATATCTGTGGCAGAATCTTATGACAGTTCACCAACCAACAAGTGAAGAAACTGTGCACCATGTGCAGAAGATGGGATTGTCTGGACCGATTAACAGAAGTTCTGGGGAGAAAATCCAAGCTCTTTGGGAATAAGCAAAGTTCCAATATGAGAAAGAAGACATTCAAATTGTCCCGTTCGAGAAATGCTGGCAGCAAGTGTCAGAAGGTTTGATAGCATTGGTGAAGATGTATTATTCGTGGCACGAGCATCCGAGTGACAACCAATTAAGAGTGATTAACAAACTCGACGGATTGAGGAAAGAAATATAGAGACGCATTTCCTGTGGAGTGGATAAAACGGCTTGTTGTGTGCTACAATGAAGGTAGTACAAGCTTCACATGGGACACATGTGGACTGATAAGGATGCTTACGCATAACCACACGAGTCTTTTCCTAACAATTGTCGATCATTCAAAAGTGAATTGAGATCGGTCAATGAGGGGGTGGGGGAGGAGTCAGAAGGACAGTTTTGAATTTAAAAATTTATTAATTGAACAGTTTAAATTATTGGTTCTCCCATTAACATTATTAGGCACGCCGATCGAGATTGCCTTGTCAGTTTTCCCCAATTCAGTTTTCCCAAATTCTATTTTCCCAAATTCAGTTTTCCCAAATTCAGTTTTCCCCAATTCTATTTTCCCAAATTCAGTTTTCCCAAATTCAGTTTTCCCCAATTCAGTTTTCCCAAATTCAGTTTTCCCAAATTCAGTTTTCCCCAATTCAGTTTTCCCCAATTCAGTTTTCCCAAATTCAGTTTTCCCAAATTCAGTTTTCCCCAATTCTATTTTCCCAAATTCAGTTTTCCCAAATTCAGTTTTCCCCAATTCTATTTTCCCAAATTCAGTTTTCCCAAATTCTATTTTCCCAAATTCAGTTTTCCCAAATTCAGTTTTCCCCAATTCTATTTTCCCAAATTCTATTTTCCCCAATTCAGTTTTCCCAAATTCTATTTTCCCAAATTCAGTTTTCCCAAATTCAGTTTTCCCCAATTTCTCTATATTCAGATTCCCCTAACTCTCTTGTTGTTCCTTTTCTGTGAGTTCATCAAGACGTTCCTTATGTTTTCCGGGTGTGTATATGTTAACTCACTATTACGATGAGAAACTTGCGATTGGTGGATTTTCCATGGGAACTGGTGGAGCTGGCCTCGCTGGGAGCTTCATGTTTTTATTATTAACTAACATTTTAGGAGTTCTGAGCTGGTCAGCTTTGCTCTCCTTTGCTATTATTCCGTTTGGATTCCCCATTATATTCTACCTTTTTTTTTCCTGCAGGAGAAACAAGATTTAGTTATTGCAAAATAACAGAAAACACAGAAACAGACACTTCTATCTTAGGGGAGGGTACTAGCACTGACGTAAACATATCGAAGGCTTTGCAACACCACAGTCAAATCTGGGTTATCCTTGGGGAGGGCCAGGGCTCGCAACCTCCCATTCTTTTTGTTGCGCGTTAGCGTAAGCTTTCGCGTAAGATGGAACACTTATCTCGTTGTTCTTCAATAACTCTCACAAGTGTGGAACTTCAGTAATCATATTAGACATAATATTCTGTTGTTTGCTAACTAAGTAATAGAGATAGACCAGTACATCCTCTACATAAGGGGCGACTGGCTCGCCTCTTATATATTCTCTCTGGGAGAGACCACGTACCTCTTAGTTAGACGGGGACCAGCTCTCGTCTAACTCTCATTTAGACGAGAGCTCTATCATTGGCCAGATGAACACCGCCCAACATTGTTCTCTCCAGAACAATGTCTAAGTTGTTTAATCTGAAATATACTGCATGCGCATTCCATGCTTATGCAGTACGGAAATGCCTTGCGAGGCGTTCACGCTTAACGATTCGTTCATCATGAAATCTTCCGAGTTTGTTTCAGAAAGGTTTCAGGTCTGTTTCATATTTTCTTCAGGCCGTTTCATCTGTTTACGTCTGTTTGTTCTGTTGGTGTTTAGAATCTGGGGTTGCGGTCGTGCGCGCGCCACCGCACTATATAAGGGCCTCGTCAACCTCTTATCACCACCATGTCCCAATCGAACCCCCAATCCGCTACGCCTTTGGTTGAAGACGCTAAACACTTAGACCATGCTGGCGGGTCACGTGCGCTTTCGCCGGCGCCTGGCCCGGAACCGGCAGACCTTCCCAGCCCCGAGGTCTCCCTCCCTTCGCCCTCGTCGTCTTCGCCCTCGTCTTCGTCCTCGTTTGTGCCCGTGGATTACCAAAAAGACGCCATCCAGCTTATTAATGAAGAGAAGAATTTCAACAAGAACATCCTTAGCTATATCCGCTCCAATAACGACTCCGACACCCACCGCATCATATCTGTCTTTGGCTCGCAGTCTACGGGCAAGTCCACGCTTCTTAATAACTTGTTCAATACGAATTTCGGGGTCATGAACGAGCAGAACCGCCAGCAAACCACAAAGGGAATCTGGCTTGCGCAGAGTCCGGGTGTCAATTGTAACATGAAACAAGGCCTGGCCAAGCCCGACTCCTCCGGCTCCGATATCTTGGTCATGGATGTGGAGGGCACCGATGGCCGGGAACGTGGCGAAGACCAGGACTTTGAGCGGAAAGCCGCTCTTTTTGCCCTTGCTACTTCCGAGATCTTGATTGTCAATATCTGGGAAACCCAGGTGGGCCTTTACCAGGGTGCCAATATGGGCTTACTTAAAACGGTGTTTGAGGTCAACTTGTCGCTCTTTGGAAAGTACAAAGCAACCGTTGACGGCCAGAAACCTTCGGATCATAAAGTCCTCTTATTGTTTGTGATCCGTGACCATTTGGGCGTCACCTCTAAGGACTCCTTGGCCACCACCATTACCCAGGACCTCTTGAAGATATGGGACTCCTTAAGCAAGCCGGCCGAATGCGAGCATTTGGCCTTCTCCGACTTCTTCGACTTGGATTTTCATACTTTGGCCCATAAGGTCTTGCAAAACGACAAGTTCTTGTCGGATATCCGTGTCTTGGGCGACCGTCTTGTGAACCTGAACAGCAACGACTACCTCTTCAAGCCCAATTACCACCACGACGTTCCCATTGAGGGCTGGACCATGTATGCGGAAAACTGCTGGGATCAGATCGATAACAATAAGGACTTGGATTTGCCTACGCAGCAGATTTTGGTGGCTAAGTTCAAGTGTGACGAGATTGCTGCTGCTTGCTATGACGATTTCCTCGTGGGTTTTGAATCCATCATGGAGGCTTCGGCGCAGGAAATCTCCCAGGAGGCCCAATTGGCCGTGCATCAGGACGTGGCTGGCTACAAGGAAATCGGCGCGGTCTTGGTGGAGGCCCGCGAGAATGTATTGCTGTCATTTGACCATTTGGCTTCTCGTTACAACCAGTCTGTTTACGAGCAAAGACGACTGATTCTTGGCGAAAAGGTGAACCTGAAACTCCAGGAGGTGGTGGCATTGTATGCCAAGCAAATGCTCCAAATTGCCGTCTCGCTGCTCTCTGCTGGCCTCGGCAAGAAGGTCAAAAATGGCACCTTCAGCCAACACTCCAAGACTGTGGTGGATGACGTCACAGTCAAGTTTGCCCAGGCTTTGGGGTATTTATCGTTGAGCGGACAGATCAATACCAACGAGTATGCACAAACATTGGAAGTGGAGGTGGCCAAGATTCTCCAGAAACAACAATTGGTGGAGCTCAACGCCATGGTGACAAAGTTCGCCAAGAAGCTCGACACTACGCTCGTGACCAAGTTCAACGACGAGACGGCAAACCCTACGAAGGAGATGTGGGACCATATTTTGGATACGTTCAAGGAGCAGCGCAAGCAGTCCTTGAGCAATTACCCCGAAGTCGAAGGAGTGCCCGATTTTGGAGTGGACGCCGAGCCCCAGACCTATAAAAACACTGTCAATGTCTTGGACGTGAAGGCATGGGAGGTGCTCGACTCAGTGACCCGGAAATACCTCTCCAAAGGAAGCATCCTCAACATTTTGAAGGAGAGATTTGATGACAAGTTCCGCTACGACGAGAACGGTATGCCCCGTCTCCACCAAAACGCAAAGGATTTGGATGTTAGTTTTGCCGAGGCCAAGGAATACTCGATGAGTGCATTCCCAATTCTCAGTACGGCCCGACTCGCCAACGGGGAAGAAATCAAGCCGGAACGTGACTTTACTAACAGACGTTTGAAAAAGCGGTATGCCACCGTGAATCACGAAGAAGTCAACGACAACGACGACAACGATGATGATTCCGATAGCGAGGATGACGAGAGTTCCCGGCAATTTGCCGAGATTTTGAGTCCGGCGGAAAAAACTGAAGTGGTGGCCAAGTTCAAGAAGGAAACCGATGCTAAGTACGTGGAGACCAAGCGGTCGATCATCCAGCACGTGACGCAGATTCCGTACTACATTTACTTATTGATCGTGGTGCTTGGATGGAACGAGTTCATGGCTATTTTACGCAACCCATTCTTCTTTACGTTGTTGGTGGTGTTGGGTGCAGGAACGTACGTGATGTATCAGATGAAGCTTTTGGGCCCAGCAATCAGTGTTGCGCAGCGAGCTTTTGACGAGTCGTTGGTGGTGGGCAAGCAGAAACTCCTTGAGTTTTTGGAGCCTCCCGTGAACAACCACAACCAAGCCAATAGACTGAGAGAAACAAGTGCAGATGCAGGCGAGGAAATTGAAATGGAGGATTTGACCGAAGTTGAGTGAGTCAGTGTGCAGTGAGAGAGTGAGTCAGTGTGCAGTGAGAGAGTGAGTGAGGGGATGCGTGTATCAATCACGTGGGGTTGAGTTATCAATGCGCATGAAGGGAGCATCACGTGACCGCGGATATCAGGCACAAACAAAATGCAACGTGCTCGCGCATGCAACCTTGTATTGGAGTCAAGGGACGCGGAGGTTGACATCGCTAAGCCAAAGTGAGGCATGGCACTGCATGCAATATGCGCCCCCAGCAGCAGCGCGCGGCTATGAGAGCCAACAATTAAAGTTCAAGGAAACAAAGAAGTCCCGGGGAGACCAAAAGTCAATCTAGTCAATGAAAGTGAAAGTCAAATGGAATGAAAGTCAAAGTCAATTAAAGTCAATTTCTGGTCAATTTCTGGTCATTTCAACTGGACCAGAAGTATCAAGGCTTGGACATCAGAACAAAAAACAAGACTGATTTCAGTGATTTATTGATACGTGTTATTGATGGGATGAGATTTATCAATGAACAAAATTGATCGATGAATGAAATTGATTGATGAATGAAATTGATCGATGAATTGATCGATGGATATATCGATGGAATATTTATTCGGTTCGTTGATGTTACATTAGGAAGGTCTAAGACAAAGGACAGAGACACTACTAGAACGGAATTTCCAGAAGACGGACGTATTCATTGGACGGATTCATTGGACGGATCATTGGACGGATTCAAGAATTGTTCAAGAACTCGTCGATGGAAAGGAAAAGCCAAAGTCAAGGACCATAATTGATACGAAAAATTCGTTGAAGCCAAGACTAAAAGCCAAGACTAAGAGCAAGTGGTCCGGGCCAAAAGCTAGAGCCAAAAGCTAGAGCCAAAAACTAGGGCCAAAAACTAGGGCCAAAAACTAGGGCCAAAAACTAGGGCCAAAAACTAGGGCCAGGGCTGGAGCTTGAGGTGGAGGTGGACTCGGGTGGTGGGGCTGCCTGCACACACCGAGGTTGCAAGCGCGAGGTTTCATTGAGGGTTTTTGTTTTTTTTTTGGCGAGGTACCATTTTTCGGTACCATTTTTCGCGGCTCTCCGGCTCGCTTTTATTTTTTCCGCATCCCAAATGTAACCTCTCCACACGCTTTGCGTCCGGGGTATATAAGTCTCCCCTTTGCTCTCATGTCCTTTCCTCCCACATAAACCCCCACAAACCCCCATAATCACAATCACAATTACAATTACAAACACAAACACAAACACAAACACATCCCCAATCACAAAAACAAACCAATCAAAACAAACCAATCAAAACAAACCAACCACAAAAACAGTCACCCGCATCACCCTAAGATTCGTCACATCCAATCACATCCATCCACAAACCAATCACTTCTACATAATAATCACCCTGTCCTTCATAGACTCCCTTGCATAATTTTACGTTGCCAGATTCTGTGTGTTTGTTGTAGATTTTTTTTTCCGACTACTACTTTGTTTCACAAACGCATTCCAGCCACCCGTGCCATTTGCCACTTTTTTGCTTTCGACTTTTCATCTGCTACCATAGCCATCCAAGGCACGCACTGTCTAATTTCCAGATTAGACAATTTCATTTTTGTCCAGTGATTAGACAATTCCTCGTTTGTCCAGTGATTAGACAATTCCTTGTTTGTCCAGTGATTAGACAATTTCACGTTTGTCCAGTGATTAGACAGGTTTCTTTGGTGGCTTGAAACCTCTGTGGCTGTCATTTTGTCCTCAGTCAATAATATAGTCTAGCCAATTTGTCCTTCTGACTTCTCCTGCCATTTGTCTTGTCAATTGCATTTGATTTGTCTTCTTTTGTCGTTTGTCTTTTCGGTCGTTTGTCTTTTCGGTCGTTTGTCTTCTCGGTCGTTTGTCTTTTCGGTCGTTTGTCTTTTCGGTCGTTTGTCTTTTTGATCGTTTGTCTTTCGGTCGTTTGTCGTTTTTGTCTCCTTTCGGTCGTTTGTCTAATTCAACCCTGGACAATTGCCTTGGTCGAGACAAACATATAATATTCTCTGGTTGAAATGGACGATAAGGTGCTTAGCGACGTGTCGCTTGCTCTGAGCACATCATCACCGATGTCGGAAGCAGAAAACCTTGATATTCTCTCCCAGGCTCTTGTGGATTTTTCCCGAAACGTCAATGGGCTCCAGTTGCCTGTTTTTGCGGATCAAGTGACGGAATCGTTTGAAGAGGCGCTTGGCGTGGGGTCTGAAATCACCATGCTTCCCAATTATAGTATCAATCCTTCGGGCCATGAACATGGCGATTTTCTTGTGGTGGATTTGGGTGGTTCCACTTTACGAGTCGCTGTGATTTCTATTGCTCCAGCACTAGATTCGGGTTCTAGAAATGAACCTTTGAATTCCGATAAATCCGATTTAACTGGCTCAAAATCGGGTTTAACTGGCTCAAAATTGGATGCAGTGTGCCCAAAATCGGATTTAATTGGCCCAAAATTGGAGAATCCAGAAATCCTGCAGAGAATCTCCATTGCGGTGCTGAAGAAATGGACGGTGGAAAACTCGTTCAAAACGGTGGATAAAAACTTCTTTGTGTGGATCGGACAACGTATTTACGAAACCTTGTGCCTGCAGACGGTGATTAGTATGGACTCGGTGATCACCACGGGCATCACGTGGTCATTCCCATTAGCCTCCACGGCATATAATTCCGCCAATATCCTCCATATGGCCAAGGGATACGAGGTGACAGACGAAGTCCATGGCCGTGATCTTAAACAATTGCTAGAGTCGACTTTATTGGAGCAATACGGCGTCCGGGCCAATGTGCAGTCCATCATCAATGACTCGCTAGCAGTATATTCAGCGGCCCGTTTTCTCGACTCCAATACGGTCATGGCTTTGGTTTTGGGCACGGGCTTTAATGTCAGTTGCCAATTGCCGGCGTCGGCCAAAATCGCCCTGCACAAGCTCATTGGCTCCGAATCCTCGGTGTTGTTCAATACCGAAACCTCTCTCTTTGGTCTGAACTTGTGCATGCCTTTTTCCACCAAATACGACCAGGAAATCGACCTGCGCTTTGGCCTCTCGCCCGAAAACGTGTCCCTCTTGCATTTCTCCCCACACATGGCCACTGACCCCATCTCCAAGACGCTTTTCCAGCCCTTTGAGCTCTTGACCTCTGGAAGGTACTTGCCCGAATTGGCCCGGTTGGTTTTGGTGGAGATGGTGGAACATAAGGAGATTTTCATCAACCAAAAGAACTTTGGGCTTCTCTCCACGCCCTACGAGGGTTTTTCCGGCGAGTTGATGTGCTACATTGCCGAGTGCAAGAATAATGGCGACATTGCCCGCAAGTTGGAGGCGTGCTTTGCATGGACGTCGGGGCTTGTGGATCCCTCGGACGTGGTCAACCTCCAGCTCTTGGTCAATAGCATCATCAGACGACTGGCGTTCATTGTGGCCATTGCCATTGTTGCATACATTAAGCTCTTGGTACGTCATGATGGCATTGTCGATAAAAACATCTCCATTGGCTATGTGGGGTCTGTCATGGAGTACTTTGTGCAGTTGCGGAGCATGGTGGCTGGGTTTGTCAATGGATGTGACGATATTCAAGCCATGGGCGTGAGTGTGCGGCTCCAGGGCGTTCAGGAGAGTTCTGTGGTGGGGACGGCCATTGCTGCTGCCAGTCGTTTGGGTGACCAGATCGAGTGACTAGATCGTCATGACCAGATCGTCAGATCTGGTCACTAAGATCGAAACCCCAAGAACCGAGACCCAGAACCAAGACCAAGACCAAGATATAAAATTGTTCAGATGGAGACTACGATCTAATGGCATTTATGGTGGACCAATGGCCTTGGTTCAATGGGGACCGTGGAGATGGGTTTTCGGGCTGCACGGCATCAGAACGTCGTCTGCAACGTATATAGAATAGCATAGACTGTCTTTTAGTGATAGCAAAGAATCAGTCACCAGAGTCCACTTTAAGCCTGGCAGGATCTCGTTATACTGTTATCCTAGTATACAGTACAGTTAGAGCCTTTCCTGTCCATTAACCATAATCCATTAATCAAAAGCGTTCAAACGCCATATGTAGGATCAGGTGATTTGCAGCCACCGCCTCAACTGGGAACCAAGACATCCAACATGAACACACTACCGAAAGGAGTGAGCACACTGGTGAACACACTGGTGAAGCTGCTGGACTACAGAGTCTACGTCCCGAAATCGACTATACACATGATCCAGAAGCTACAGAAAAATGTACAGCTACTACAGACCAAAACACTGATCTGGATGCAAACACTGATCTGGATGCAAACACTGATCTGGGTGCAAACATCGACCTAGAAGCTGCTATTGGCAATGCCTTCAAGAGTCTTTCCAACCCAACGGCCAATGATGGTATAAATCGTCAAGACACTTTTGTTATCAAGACAGAAGATCATGACCAGAACCTTGAAGATGCCATTGGAGAGGTGTTTCAGAATCTCGCCAATACCTCCGATAAACCGCCAGAAGACCTACTGGGACCGGAACCTAAACATGTACTGGAACCCCGCCTTCCATCTCCTCTCATTCCCACTCTTATTTCTTCCCCACTCTATTTTCCCCTTTTTTTTCCACTCCTATATATATATAGATATTTTTTTTTTCAACTGGCTCTTCCTAGAACTACCTCCTCGAACTTATTGGTTGCCAGGATTTTCACTTATCGGTTGCCAGGATTTTCACTTATTGGTTGCCAGGATTTTCCCGTGTGCTTGTGTGGGGAACTGGAATGGGTTTCTTCCTTGGCTGCGACCTCACGTGGTGTTTGGTGCTTCCAACAGAATCAGGCGCATGGCTTGTTTATAACTCCTGGGGACTTCCTCAAAATCATGCAACTGAGCTTCTAGAGTCTGAGTATAATCAATCTTCACGAATCAATCAATCTTTACGGATCAATCAATCTTTACGGATCAATTAGTGGCGTGTCATCATCTGCTTTTATCCGCAAACATCGTGCCAATTCGATCTCTTTAGTCTCGTCATTCGACTCTAATTCACCCAGATCGAGATATACTCCCCCTGAAGTGGCAGGAGGTTTAATCCCCCTCAACCATTGGATCATCGGAGCAAATTGCCCGAATCAGACGATCGCGTCGTGGTCGGTAGGTTTGCCAGTTCTTT
>NKZZ01001733.1:0-31764 GCA_002370815.1 Metschnikowia hamakuensis | reverse complement strand
ATATTGTTCACATGCAAAGCGAAAGATTTACCAATTAATCTATAATCCCTGTTAATATATTTAAGGTATATGAATTTATTTGAATTAGTTTAATTGCAAATTNCTTAAATTTAAGGGGTTAATAATACTAATAAAACAATCTGGAATTAATCGGAATCGAACCGATATTGTTCACATGCAAAGCGAAAGATTTACCAATTAATCTATAATCCCTGTTAATATATTTAAGGTATATGAATAAATTTTAATTAGTTTAATTGCAAATAATACAAATTAACTAATACATTATAATCTATAATGTTTAATATCTTATCTGAAGGATTTAATATTTGATATGCATTCAATATATAAACTCAACTTTTTTAGCTAATTTTTTTATTAACCATAGAAAAGTACTGGTTTATCCTTGCGTACACTTAAGGCAACAGAGAAGAAAAGATCTATAGATGATAAAATCATTACTGACTCACGTCGTAATTAACCTATCTCAAGTAATCCTTAGAGGACGAACAGTCCTACCCTACCTAGTTGCTGCTACCAGGGGGATGCGTGTAGACGACATCGAGGTGGCAAACACCGCTGACGATATCTACTCTCACGCGGTATTACCCTGTTCAATTTTGTTATCGTTGATTTTTTAATTTTCAACTTCTATATATTACTATATAGTTCAGACTATGTCTTTACCTTAATTATATAATTAGGTATTGGGCGCTCGTGGTAATATTATTATAGTGGAATAGACAATGAGTGAGAATTAATGGTGGAATAGAGAAGAGAATGAGAAGAGAATGAGAGTGAGAATGAGAAGAGAATGAGAGTGAGAATGAGAAGAGAATGAGAGTGAGTGGGTGTGTGCGCATTCTCCAGCGTATGCCTAGGGTTTCTTACAAAACGCTAAGAGAAGCCTGGAAACAGTATGGAATCCGTAGGAAGATGTTGTTCCTTTGAAGATGGTGTGAAGATGTTCTCTCCTTTTGGATAGTAGTGTAATTTTGTTAAAGCCAGTGCCTGAGCATAAATTGTCACATAAATTCACAGAAATTCACAGAAATTCTCACATAAATTCACAGAAATTCTCACAGAAATTCACAGAAATTCACAGAAATTCACAAAAATTCTCACATAAATTCACAGAAATTCACAGAAATTCTCACAGAAATTCACAGAAATTCTCACAGAAATTCACATAAATTCTCACAGAAATTAATGCGACAATGGGTGATGTGAAACCGACCCAGCGTCCAGGCCAGAACCACCAAAAAAAAAAAAAAAAAGAAAGAGCCAAGAAGTTCAAGATTATTTTAATTGGTCCAAAGTCCAAAGTTTAAATCAGAATTTACAGAGCAATTGTACAGAAATTATCGAGTGTAGAAAGGATGAGTGGAGAGGATTAGAAAGGATGAGTGGAGAGAAGAAGGCGGTGGGGATTTAATGGTGTTTATATACAGGCCAAGCTAATCAAACTATTTAAATTGGAAAATTGGAAAATTGGAAAAAATGTTAAGCTGTAAAAATTGTAAAATGGTTAAAATTGCTAAAAGGTTAAATCGGTTGAATCGGTCATTGTTTCATTTTTTTTTTGTTTCATTTTTTTTTCTACTGCGCATTTATCCAGGGTACTGCATCTAACCGCACTGTTTCATCGATCGCAAAGTTTCACCTCACTCATAACCCAATCATTCCCTGAATTATTGAACTATCCCTAAATATCTAGAATTATTAAGAAATTATCATAGAATTATTAAGAATTATCCCAAAATTATTTATAAAGTAATCCTAGAATTATTACTTAAATAACTGTCCTAAACTGACCTGAAACTGACCTGAAACAGTCCTAAACTCTCCAAAAACTCTCCAAAAACTCTCCAAAAACTCTCCAAAAACTCTCCAAAAATTCCCCTGAAATCATCACGAACATTCCTCTTTTTCCTTTCTTCCCACCACACCTTCCATCACTTTTAACGCACTCTCTTTCCTACAATTCCTCTTCTTTCTTTTGACTGGGGATGTGTTCCCTCCCTGCATATACGCGGGCCAGGCCTCGGAAAGCCCTTTTTTTCGCATTGTCAGATCCAAAAGAACTCAACTGCGCGAACCCATCCGCGCCATATGAAACGCGCACTCGGACGCCTTGCATGCCCTACACGAAGCTCACGACCAAAGTCTATTCGCGCCTCCAAATTCTCTAGCTCAGCCTCTTTACTACCATCTTCCACACTCGTTCCAAAAACTGCTCACACCCCGGAAACAGAACCAGTTTCAGAACCAGAAACATTCAGCGAATCAACGATTCAACCACCAACAGCAACGATTCAACGATTCAACGATTTACCGATTCAACATCAAAACCTTCAACATCAAGACCTTCAACATCAAAACCTTCAACATCAAAACCTTCAACATCAAGACCTTCAACATCAAAACCTTCAACATCAAAACCTTCAACATCAAAACCTTCAACATCAAATCGTCAAATCGTCAAAAGCCTTTGAACCCCTTTGAGATCGGACTCTTTCAACTTCGCCACACTTCATCAACTCACTACCGTCCACTGGATCTACTCGATCGATAAATAGACGGCTACAACTTCAACTAAAGCTAACATCAGCTAACATTCACTGGAGCTAACACACTGCAGTTAGAAGATTCTAGATTCAGATTCTACTACTCATCACATTTATGTTTGCAAGAAGACTCTTTATAGCGACGGTGTTGGCGGTTCTCACCTACTACGCCTTTACTCACCAAGACAAACGGCCGCCTCTTATCCGTCGTCACTTTGAACACGTGCACTTGGTGGCCCGGGCCACCATCGTGTCTTCGGTGGCTGTGACCTCGGGAAGTGTGGTGTTCAGTACCGTGACTACAATCATCGATGACTCGGACTCGGCCACCACCACCACTACTGTACTGGCAGGCGGCCAGGCTCTGGCTTCCACCACTCAGGCCCAGGCTCAGGCCGACACCACCACCACCGATGCTACTGACTCTCCAACCACATCTTCCACGGAAACATCCACTTCCGATCCTCCCGTGGCCGCCACCACCCTGGACACCACGACGTCCTCCGACCCAACGCCAGAAACACTGGCCGATTCCACCACGGAATCCCAGCCCCAGTCCACTACCGACACCCAGACGTCTGCCCAAACCTCGGCTCCGGCCACCACGGCATCACCACTGACTTCCGACGATACCACCTCTACCACTGCCTCCGGTACTACACCCGGAAGCCAGACCACGCGAGTGTTTACCTCGCAGGAAAACGGACGGACGATAGTGGTGACCCAAACTTCTGTGGTCGCCCAGCCCAGCTCCACCCCCTCGTCTTCCTCTTCCAGAAACACCCAGGCTTCATCTAGTGGATTAAGCAATACCAATAAGGTAGTGGTGGGTGTAGTTGTGGGAGTGGGAGGTGCTGTTCTCGTTGGTCTTACTGCTCTTGTATTTATTCTCAGGCGCAGAGGGTCCAAGGGTCATGAGAGTGGCTGGACGTTCTGGAGAAAGAACGAGAAGGGCGGTGAGGATAACTTCTTTAGTGGTGAGTTGGGTGTGAGAGACAGGAACATTAATCAAGGGTCCAACTTCTAACCTAACGAAACAACCACTCCAAAAGTGACTATTTCCAAAAGTGACTATTTCCAAAAGTGACTATTTCCAAAAGTGCCTATTTCTAAAAGTGTCTATTTGAACCTCGCAACTCCAACCTCGAGTTTTTCTAACTTCTTCAATTATTCAAATGAGGGAGATTGGATGGTCTGGATGGTAATAGAGCAGATCCGACAACAGAGCAACCCAAGTGACTCAATGAGTTACGGTCTCAGATAAGGCCTAGAAGCCGAGTCATGAAACATCCAGATGATGAACCAGACTAGTGCCAGAACATGGAGAGTCCTATGAACCAGTTTAAAGCCACTTGATTCAATTACATGAAATCGTGGTGAAGAATGGGTTTAAAGGTTAACATCATGACATAATGCTGGAGAATATCCTAGTGTTCCATCGTGAGAATTCGTGAAGTTACTCGTGGTAAAGTCCTAGATTTTCATTGTGGAGTGCTAATCCAGCTTATGTACTTGGTTTAATTTTTCTTGTGGAGTGCTAATCCAGCTTATGTTTTTGGTTTATTTATTCTTGTGGAGTGCTAATCCAGCTTATGTTTTTGGTTTATTTATTCTTGTGGAGTTAGAGAATCAAGAGTGAAGCTTTGATGAGTCCAGATCTGCGTCCAGACCAGCCCAACCGCGTTGGCTATGGGCATTCGAGCATTGTTGGCTATGTATAGTGAATTAGATATGAATCATTGGGAGATGTAGGAGTTGGTTTGGTGATGGATCCATGGGATGGACTACCCCATCCATTCTTATATTGCATGGTAAATTATTCACATCATCGTTCGTATATCATTTTTTGGAAATCACTCTTATAGATATACATTAGTTAGTATTAGATCAGGCACTGGGTATCTTCAGAATTGGGGCTTTAAAAAAAAAGCATATAATATATTGAGTGAGTTGATTATGGTTATGGTTACGAGCCCTGCGCAGCGCTGTTCCAAGTCGCACCTTTTTCCACTCCACTCCTCCACTCCACTCTCCACTCTCCACTCTCCACTCCACCAAACTTCTCTTACACTAGTTCTATTTTTTCCCCTTTTTTCCCTGTCCCTTTTTCCCTGTCCCTTTTCGTTTCACCCTCAATTAAAAAAATTCCTTCTCCCTGAGAATAAACTGTCTCCCTGAGAATAAACTGTATATACCCACTTTCTTGACCCAACGTCTGGTCCACTTTTAATGACCATGTCAATTTAACCCCGTCTTAAATTCAACTACCCCGAGAATCTGCCGTGGTTATGAGCGCAGGCACTGCATGTAATACCAAGACACTTGAAGCCGTAAGTAAGCTATAGTTTCAGGGATCAAACACCAGAATACCAACACTTTTGTATAAATGATAGGTGGCCTTTTGATAGTACAATCAAAAAACCAGTGGATGTAGATCTGTACTGCATATATACCCTTAAATCGTACTAGATGCAGTACGAACAGAAATATAATCTAATTGCTTTTTCCATAGTATATTTAAATATTGGGTTGTGTATAAAGCGGTGTACGTCTTTTGATAGGTTTCAATGACAACAGCCGCAGCCAGTAAATGTTTGAGGTGGTAGGAAAGGTGGTTATATGCCGGATGGAGTTTCCAATGAATTTTTTTTCATATACAGGACCGGTTTCCCACCCAATAAAAACTTTTCAATCTTAAAATCATTAAAAACGGTTTTTCATTTTTCAGGGTGTTTCAGGTTTTTTTAGTGTGTTTGTCTTTTTTAGGGTGTTTTTTTAGTGTGTTGTCTTTTTTATAGGTGAGGGTGCGAACGGTAAAAAGTGAGAATTGAGGAAAAAAAGAGCCTAAAATCGGAAAGAAAAAGGGAGGACCCATGGAAAATAAAGACATGGGGAAATCAGAACAGAAAAAATGAAAACAGAAAAAATCAAAAAAAGGATGGGAAAATCAAAAAAAGACGGGGATTCAAAAAAAAATGGGAATTCAAAAAAAATGGGAATTCAAAAAAAATGGAAAATTTAAAAATGGGGGGTCCTTTGAATCGAGTTTCAACCAAAAAAGTCCCTTCAAAATGCTCCTTTTCAGCCAATTGGTGTCTGACTTATTTTTGGTGAACTTAAACCCGGTCAACATTCTACGAGTCAGACAACCAAATCAAATCAGTTTAGCTTTTGATAAGGAATCAGGATTTTTTAGACTAGAAAACAATAAATACAAGCAAGAGATGATTACAGAAGTTCCCTACTTAAAAGGGTTATTGGAAGCCAAAGAGACTCCTGTGCCGTTATGATCGCGTTTATACAAACGCGCGACTTCTTCTTTTCGTAGGTATGGGAAACGTCAATTCCCGCGAGCCAGTACAGGAAGTAGTCCTCACCATCAATAGGTCTTTCGAGCAGCTCGTGCTTTGAATCTCGTAGAACGGTTTGACCATAATCACCGGCACCAAGGCAAACTGAAAGAAGTACTTAGAGATCGACACCTTGGAGAAAAAGGCATGTGCAACCGAGACGACTGCAGATGGAGGTTGGTTATACTGTTACCGAGGGAAGATGGGGCCAGAGTCTGACCATAATGACATGTGCCCACAATCTGACCATAATGACATGTGCCCACAATCTGACCATAATGACATGTGCCCACAATCATCATGGCCGGTTTATACTCTGCTATAGCTTGTTTCAACAGCTTTTGTGGTTGACCAATCACATTTCAAACACAATGGAGATCTTGCGACGGTGAGTGTTGAGGCTCTTGATCTTCTCGAAAGTGGCATCAGCCGTGGCCCGGTCAAGACCCTTGTGGGTCTTGCTGTTGAGCTTGTGGACCACAGTAATAGTATCTACATGCACAACCATCTCCAAAAACGCCCATTCCACTGCCTTGAACGACTCGGAGTCGTCGTTGAACCCAATTAGAAAACACTTCTTGTTGCGTCGAAACTTGAATTCGGGGTGTTTGGCTTTGAGCGTGATGGCTTGGTGGTGAAAGTCACTTAAGGTTTCAAATGACACCTGCAGCGCAAACAGGGGACGAACTGGTTTGTCTGCCAGTGTGGTAGAAATTCTTTGAGTATCGTCACCAACTTCAAACATGGCCGAGCTGAATTTGGAGCCCGGAGCTGGTCTCAACACGGAACTGGCTTCCGAAACGTCTGATTTAGAGCCCGATATCGATGCTTGTAACTTTTGAGCTATTCCTGATTTGGAAAATCCCAATTTGGAAGGTGTTCCCGGTCGAGCAGGTGAAAGATGCAGTATTGCGCTTTACGGAGTTTTCCACCGAGGCGTTGTATGTAGGTCACATAGGAGAGGTTAAGGTTCGGAGGTTCGCATCGATAAAATAATGTGCACGCGCACCTAGGCCTTAGGATCGTTGATTCTGTTGAACATGTACTGGGTCCCCACGGGCCTGCATATAAGCGCGCCTGCATATAAGTGTGTCCAGATGAAACAGGTCTTGGTCTTTTACATGCCCTCACCATCGGGAGCCACCGGACTATATAAGAAGGAGGTGCCGCTCATAGGGTTTTACGACCATCAATCTGTTCAGTTAAGGACCAGTTCTAGTTTCAGACAGACCAGTACACCCCAAAACTGACGTAGTGTTAGAAACCAATATCGTAATCGTTCCAGTTTATGAACTTTAACAGGGGTTAAATTTAACAGGGGTTAAAATTTAACAGATTCCATGATAAAAAAAGGTGGGTAAAAACTTGGAGATTAAAAAGAAATCTCTGAATATCCTTACATTGTGAGTTTGGTAGAGTGAGGAAATCGCAGTAGGAACTGAATGATACTGAGACAGTACACAGGATCAGTAGCATGCCCAAAACCTGGTGCGCGTTATTGAAAAAACAAACTTTCGCGTAAGATGGAACACCAAAGACTTCTGTCTCAATTAACTCTAACAAATATTCCTATTCTAAGGTGTACTGGTTTATCTAGGATGTACTGATCTATATTAAGATGTACTGGTCTACATAGGGTGTACTGGTTTATCTAGGATGTACTGGTTGATCTCTAAACAAATACTAGGAAGTGGTGAGTCCTAGTCTTCAAACTGAACTGGTAATTCTCGCTCTCTGCAAAATCAGGCTGTATGGCCAAGTCTCTGGCAGACTCGGCATCTGGCCCTTGACATATCATATTTTGGTTTCTTCTGATGATAGTCTTTGAAGTCTGTCTTGTTTGTCTTGTTCTGAACAGACATAATACTCAATGTGTTTTGTTGCTCTCCCAGAGTATCCCTTTCAGCAATATAATTATCAAGTCCTATTTCATTAGATGCAGCACGAAGGATTGAGCGGTATCTCCGTTAAGGTGGACGAAGCAATTGTTGAGTTTGCTCAAAGATACATGCAGGCAGGTCAGGCAGGTCCCCCTCAGGAGTGTGATGTCGCACCAAGAATCGGCAACTTAGGGTGTACATTGCAGAACATCGCAGAACATCGCAGAACATTGTCACATTGACATTGACACATTGACATTGACACATTGACATTGACACATTGACATTGACACATTGACAAATTGACAATTAACCAAGGAAATGGCTTCAGGACTTTTCAATACATCTACATGCAGTCGTTGGCAAGAATAAAAATATCAAGTACTGGTTCATCCATGGATCTGGGGTAACTCGAGCTTCAATTCTTTCTCCATATCAATGTTCTCCTTCGTCTGCAACCTTTTGATTTTGATCTTTTAGAATAGTCTCCAAGTTCATTGATTCCGTGGTTGGTTCATTGTCGACCGAGATACGTTCGGTGGAAAGTACGTTTTTGGCCCGGTGAAGTTTTCTCCGCCAAAAAAAAAAAAAAAAAAAAAAAAAAAAAAAAAAGAATAAAAATGTGGATTGAATTATCAATGGCTATAGTTTAGTGAATATTAGGTAGTTAATCGATGAAATTGTATAAAAAAAAAAAAGGGTCTTTTTAAGGTCTCGTTTTTCATCGCACTTCAGTAGAAACCTCCACCACCCATTATTTTTTTTTTTTTCTAAAAAAAGAAAAAAGTAAAAAGAAAAAGGAATAGAAAAGAAAAAGAAAAAGAAACAAAAAGATAGAGAAAATAAAAAAACTCTGAATTTGTTAATTCGTATTTTTTTTTCTGAATCTGGTGGGAAATTCCCGTGGTTCCTCCCCCCCCCCCACCATTGAAATTGGCGTGAAAAAGGCGACCTGCATACAAAGCCCAACCTTGGCCCAAAGAATCTCACCCAAGAATCTCCTCTCCAAATGACCATACGAATCCTGGCTAATCCTGGCTGATCCTGGCTGATCTCGTGTAGTGAGCCAAGATTTTCGGAACGAAAAAGAAGGAAAGAAAAAAAAAAAGGAAAAAAAAAGAGTATACAATGAACAGACCCTTTGAAGCCACGTGATCAGCCACGTGATCCAGTGGGTGGACCTGAATTGGCCTCCTGGTTTATTCTGGTACTTTGTTTCCAGCGGAATAAACTTTTACCTTAGTTTTTCCGGGAAACGTACTATATACAAACTTTCGATCAGATTATTATTCTAGAGGGAATGATGGTGAGTGGAGGTGAAATGCCTATTTCATTAACCCACCGCTCCACTCGGCCGCTTACATGCAGGAGCACTATAGTGTGCTAAGAGGCCAATAGAGAAATGGCCATAGTGGAAATGGAAATGGAGAAATGGCCATAGTGGAAATGGAAATGGAGAAATGGCCAAAGTGGAAATGGAGAAATGGAAAAAGCAGAAAACGGGGGAAATGAAGAAATGGAGAAATGGAAAATGGAGAAATGGAGAAATGGAAAAATGGAAAATGGAAAAATGGAAAAATGGAAAAATGGAAAAATCGAACTTGATCTGGAGGATCCACTTCGCTTGAAAGATTTGTAGATAGACATAGATGTAGAGATCCAGAGATGTAGAGATCCAGAGGTATAGAGGTATAGATATTTTTGGCTTGGGGTTCGTCTCTCAGTACCATATAATAATATAGCAGTCAAGAATCTTGTCCCAGATCTTTTCTTGATCTACCAGTATCCCCTTGCTGGTGACCGTGAAGATGATTCGACCATCATCACCAATCACTTCAGTATCTTCAGCTAAACTTCAATATCTTCAGCTATACTTCAGATCTTCAGCTATACTTCAGATCTTCAGCTATACTTCAGATCTTCAGCTATACTTCAGATATTCAGCTGAACTTCAAGCTTATTAAAGTAGATCCGTAGGAAGATCTTCAAGTGAATATGGTGTGAAGAGACTTTCTCCTTTTGGATACAAGTATACCTTATCAGTAACCCTCTTCTTTTCTTGTATTCCCTGTGCATGTCCTGACAATCCATTGGTGTGTTGTTAGCCGAGTTCCTTCCAAGACCACTTCTCGTGGTAGATACAGTTTTCTATTCCTCAGTACATATTCAGCTTTTGATTTCCTTGGCACTCGGCACTGTCTGAATGTATGACCAGTTTTCTGACACTTGCGGCATTTGGCCGTTGTTATATCAAATAATAAATTTTATTATTGGTCTGGACAGAAAGAATGCTCGTCGTGTTTATGTGAGCTCCAAGACATTCTCTTATTTCAGAAACATGATTTTCACATTGTCCATGTGAGGTTTATTCAATGGTTTCTTTGGTAAGCTCAAGTGAACAAAGGTATATTCTCTTTAGACCATCTTTCATCTCTAATATTTCCCACATTATGTATATAATACAAGATTGATCTTATATTTGCACTATCTTGTGTATACATTCATTTTTTTCCCACCGAGAATACTATGAATGTATACCTATACCATGTCAGAAGCACTGGGGTTTGAACATGTCAGAAACACCAGTTTTGACCGTCACACAGTCCGTAATAATTTTGCTTGGCTGTCAAACTTCCAGTGCATCAAACTTTATCTGTATATATTTTTCAGACTGGTGGTAGCCTCGATTCTCTTGGTTGAGTCATGAGTAAGTTCCCTGTTTGTCCGATCATCACTATTAATACGTACCAATTCTAAGCCTCTTTTCACTGCTCAATGTAACCTGATCCGAGAAACTTGACTATCGTAGAAAGTGAGCCACCGAATATTAAAGTTTATCCCGGCTTGATAGTTCTTATAAGAGCATGGATGTTTGATGGTTCTTATAAGATCATGGATGTTTGATGGTTCTTATAAGAGCATGGCTGTATGATTTGGCAAACTCCATGGGAACGGGCCCAAACGTTCCGTACGACAATATACACATCTATTATTGAAAGTTGGCATATAAACGATTTCGATGGCTCCCTGGAAGAGAATAAAAAATTGGTTGTTTTTTTTGGGGAAGTGCGGGCGTGTCTCTTATATATTCGCATGGTTGCAAAAGATGAAACCCCCCTTTCTGCTCACATGCACACTTGCATCAGCTGCGAATATATATTAAGGCAGCCCCCCCCTCTTAATGTCCCCCTTTTTTTTCCCCCTTTCTTTCTCCCCAAAATTTCCTCTCAATAATTGGAACGTTATACTATTTTCATAGTCGGTCAATATTGTCAGTTGTCAAATTGTAAGTTGTCAAATTGTCAGTTGTCAAATTGTCAGTTGTCAATTTGTCAGTTGTCAATTTGTCAGTCGTCAGTAACTGTCAATTTGCCAGGATTGTCCAATCAAAGCCACTGTGTGACCCACCCATGATGAGGATTGAAGCCACGCTCACACAGGTTCAGCACACCTTGACCACGCGGCTTCACAGGGATTCTTTGCTCTTTTAAAGCAACGCAAGTTGCCAGTGATTTCTTGATGCTTTTGTTTGAAAATCTTTTATCAGCTGGTTATACAGGAATCACATGAGCACGATCCACTTCCACCTCCATTTCATTACTTCCATCTTGTCCTTTACTTTTTAGTTTGTCCTTTACTTCCATCTTGTCTTTTATTTTATCTTGTCTTGTCTTGTGATGGGAGACTGGACCTTGCATGGACGGTGCAAACACCAGCACCGCCAAAAGGAGAGAAAAGCGGGGTAACCGTTCGGTTATAAATAGAGCTGGTACCGGCTCCCTTTTTGAACTTTATGGAATTTTTTGTAAAGTGGATACAGAACTGCCACCAAAAATTGTTGCAACATAGACATGGAGGTAAATGGTCAAGTGGAGTGCGAAAAAAGCCAGATCCACTGATGTACACGAGTGTGCATTTATTGGTGCGAAGAGTGGATAAATTGTTCATTCAAAACCCGCACCTGTTCTGAAAAACAGATCCAATAATAAAGCAGGTGTTTGAGTGATTTCACATAAAAACAGATAACTATATAACTAGATAGATATGATAGATAGAAAACTAGATGAAAAGATACATATAGTAGTCATCAGATCTAAAGACGGGGGTTTTTTGAAGGTAGTGCGCCGCCCATAACGCGACTAACCAGTGACTACTAATTTACCCGATATACTCACTGGGTAAGTTAAGAGGCCTCAGTTCCTGGGGTCAGCCATACTTAGTCCGCTCCGGCACATAAGCCCTGAAAGTGTCTACGTTTGTCTTCTTTTGTCTTCTTTTGTCCTCTTTTGTCTAGTCTTTGTCCTCTTTTGTCTAGTCTATTTTGTCTAGTCTATTTTGTCTAGTCTATTTTGTCCAGTCTATTTTGTCTAGTCTAATTTGTCTACTTCGCGACGGTCGTTATGAGTAGTACACACCCACGCAAATAAACCATTAGTACTGTATTCAGTAAATCGAGCATTGCAACTCCGAATTCGCACGGTTACTTGGATTTGGTGTTGGTATTGGTCAATATTGGAATTTAGTGTTGTGGTGTACGGGTTTAATGATATATGTGTAGTTGGGTGGTGTAGTGGTGTGGCGTGATATGGTGGTGTACGGATGTTGCGGTCGGCAATAGGCGTCGCAGTCGCAGCCGAGAGCAGCATCTCAGTAGCGAGCCACACAGGCAAAAAACGGCGGGAGAACGGGGCCGGCTCCGGACGCGAAAGGGCACATTCCTTTAAATTATGCAACAATTAGTAAAATCGGTTTCTGAGAATAATTGGGGAAATCCGGGTGGATATGTGCGTGGCCGGGGATGCATGTGTATGCAGTCCCAGGGTCTGAGAGTCTGAGAGTCAGGCGGCATACGACAGCGGGGTGTACGGGTTTGTGGAGTCCCACCCTCCATTGCGAGTAGTGGGCGACGGAAAAAAAAAAATATGAGACAATTTTCCTGAAGGGGTGCATACAAGCGCTGCACCGCGGGTCGTACATGAGACGAATTGTCTGCAAAAACGGGGCCAAAAGAGGTCGAAAGCGGCGTGGAAAAACCGAAAAAAAGAGAAAAGACACCTTAGTAGGGTTTCCCACACATCAAAGCCATAAACGCCGTTCAGATTTTGGAAGCGAAAATCCCTGGTTTCAGAAATCCCCTGGACCCCATATTGTGAGGACATACAAGGCTGCTTCTCTCGCGCGAAAGCAGCAGCAGCACTGCACACGGCATGTGGCAGAACTGCACACAGCGCGGCGACCCAGCAGCTCTCGCGCCTATCCTCATCATTAATCATGCATGAGCTTTTGCTTAGGCATGGCTATCAGCTCCACCGGTGCGTATTTTTTAAAGCAACTGCCAGGATGCGTTTTTTATAGCCTCTTCTATTCCTGATCCCTTTTTGGCCCTCCACTGTTTCATTCTCAACTGGTGCCAATACGTTTCCAACAACTTCTTCTAGTTCCACCCAATCTTCCTTAATCTACCGGCCCAGTGATTCGTTGCATGCCGATCCCCGCCCATTCCCTTCCCCTTCCCCATACCTCCTGAACCTTCCCCCTGATTGTCTCATTGCTATTGAGTCTTCGATTGTATTGAGTCTCCAAAAGCTTGTCACATCAACGCTGGCCAGACGCCCAGACGAATCTATCCCTTCCGACACTTGAGACTTGCTGAACCAGTGATTTCCAAAGTGTGGTGATAGTGTGAGTCATAGCGTTCTTCCCCATACCTTTAGGCAGCGCCTAAGATGCTTGGAATCCGGGACCTTTTGAACCGGACCTGTTCGGCCGACCGGTTGGCTGTAAATATGCCGATTGAGATGAGTTCGGCTGAAGCTCTGAACGAGTCGCTGAATGACGGAACCCTGACTCCTGAACCGTCGCTGATGTCCGATTCCAATACGGAAATGGACCGGATGGAGAATATGGAGAAATATGAGAAAAAGAGCAATTTGCAAAAAAACGAACAAAAGAGAAATATCAAAAAAAATAATATGGGGTTTCAAAAAATGGGTCACCAAGAAAATGATCTTCTAGGTCCTCAAAATGAGACTCTAGGTCTTCGAAATGAAAATAGCGGGCTCCGAACAAATAGTTCCCCTCAAAAGAATTCCCCTCAAATTATCCACCGTCGCACCTCTTCGCAAACCGGCACGCCAGAAACATCCAAGTTCGTGTCCAAGGTGGAGAGCGAGCCGAGCCTCACCATCAACACGTCGGGCCGCCGCGTGTCCAAACTCCACCGGTCGCGGATCCACCCCCATGTGCTCCGCAACGTGCGACTCATTAACATTGCGTTGCGCCGCAAAAGCTCCGCCAAGCGCAGCTCAAACCCGGACACCTTTGGCCTGAAGCTTCACCGCAAGTTCTTGGAGGCCGGGCTCCGGGTCCGTCTCGTGCTGTGTCCGTCGATCTACGAGATTTTTCGACAACTCACGCCGGCCACGTCACGAGGCCAGACGCTTTTCAGCATGAACTTTGATGATTCCACGGCTCTGTTGAAGGCTCATAATCTTAGTTCAGAGCTCCACCGGGCTCGTCTACTGCATCCCTCAGGCTCAGGAAAGCAAAATGGTGAAGGAGGCAGAAGGAGTGATAGAAATGATGGAGCTGGCCTGTGGGAACATGAACCGTCTGAAAAGAGGCAGAAGATCAAGACTGAGTCGGGGTCTTTTGAAAATGTTTCGGCAAGTTATCAGTCTGGACTACAACCCGGTTCCTTGAAGCTGGAACCTTCAAATATGGAGTGTGATGGGTTTCCAGGTTCCAACTTGTCATCAGCCTCTGCCTCTCTGTCAGCTTCTGCGTCCAGGAATCTGTCAGCCTCTGGGTCTCTGTTTGCCTCTGGGTCTCTGTTTGCCTCTGGGTCTCTGTTTGCCTCTGGGTCTCTGTCAGTCTCTGGGTCTCTGGGGGGACTTAACTCCCAGTTGGCCAAGTTACCGGCCGTGGTGCTGAGTGGAAAATTGGACACGCGGGTGATTCGGCTCATCGACAATAATCTCGTGGACTTGGCCGGCGTGCCGTCCAAAGTGCTCAAGTCGCTCCGCTACGACCTGGACGTCCACGGCATCCAGCCGCACGACCTCGTGGGCACCTTCAATTGCTTGGACACCGCCGTCGCTTCAGTGTTCAACGTCCACCAGTACTCGTTGGTGCGGGTAACCAAGTCGGCGTCCACTAACCTGGAGCCGTCCGTGTTGGTGAAGTTGGAAACCGCCCACCCGGGCGACCCCAGCCTCATTGACGATGGTGAGTACATTGAGGATATGGTCACGTCGTTGGGCCGCGCCAACTCGCTGCCCAGCAACTTGTTCCTTAAGAAAGTCGTGGCCCGCCCTCGCTACAAGGTGGACATGAAGTTCTATTTCATTCCGTCGGCAGAGGCCATGTCGTTATACGTGGATCTGCGGATCTTGGAACGGGACTTGATCAATGGCGTGGTGGACGTCCACTCCGAGCCCGACCGCATGCTCTACACCACGTTCGACCCGGGGCCGGTGTTGCAACACGTGCTGCACCTTATTCTGGAGAGTGACCGCCATGTCATGCTGCACCCGGAGAATCTCCTGCTGCACCCGGAGAATCTCCTGCTGCTTCCGGTGGAGGTGCCCAATCATATCACCGATAACCTCCAGCTGTACATGTGCAGGACGCCGCTGTACGGTGACCTGGAAGGTTATAGCAGTGGGTCTAGTCTGAACTCCCGGTCTTCGGTGTTTTCAAGGGCAAGTTCTCTGGGGTCCACCAGTAGTCTGTCCGTTAGCCTGGGTATTGAAAAGCCCTAGCTATATGCAGGAAAACCACCAATTTAATCCAGACACACATTTATTCAGACGTGTCTTTTTATTTTGGTGGTTTTCTTTTTCGTTGATGTTTGATTTTGGGAAGGAACGTTTGTATTTATAGGGCTAACCCCTCGGTTGCTTAGAGTGTATTATAGAATCTATTTACAGTCAGGTGAACAACTGTAGTTGATAGTCTAGCTGACTGCATCTAGACGTGGTTGAAATCAAGAAATCAAGAAATCAAGAAAATCAAGACGTTTTTATGTTAAACGTTCAAAGAAACGTTTTCGGTGGTCACCAAGTGCTGGAAAGGCTCCAAGGCCTTCTTGACGTCGTTCTGGACAAACTTCTCCGTTTGCTGAGGAGCTCTGCCCACAAAAGTCGATGGGTCCAACAACGAGTCCAATTCACCCCAGATTGGCTTGAAGTAGTCGGTGTTTCTGACCCTCTCGATCAAGTCATTGTCACCACCCTCTTGCTTGACCACAGCAGAAGCCTGGTGCGAGAGAACACGAATCTCCTCGTGACACTCTTGTCTGGAAGCACCCTTCTCCACCATAGCCATGATGATGTTTTCGGTGGCCATAAAGGGCAACTCGGCCATGATCCGTCTCTCAATCACCTTGGGGTAAACCACCAAGCCCGAAGTGATGTTGATCAAGGTAGACAACAAGATATCGGCGGTCAAGAACGCGGAGGGAAGAGAGATTCTGCGGATGGCCGAGTCGTCCAAGGTTCTTTCGAACCACTGCACGGAAGCCGTCTGGATGGCATCGTTCAAAAGCCCTCCCAAGTGTCTGGAGAGCGAACACACTCTCTCACATCTCATGGGGTTTCTCTTGTATGCCATGGCCGAGGAGCCGATCTGCGACTTCTCGAAAGGCTCCTCCACCTCCTTCAAGTTGGCCAACAACCGGATATCCGTGGCAAACTTATGGGTGGTGGCACCCAAGGAAGCCAAGGGACTCAACACATCAATATCAATTTTGCGGGAGTAGGTCTGGCCAGTCACCGGGTACACGTGGTCGAAGCCAAGCAAGTTGACCACGGTCTGGTCCAACTGCTCGACCTTATCGTGGTCACCATGGAAAAGCGAGAGGAACGAACCCTGGGTACCGGTGGTACCTTTGACACCTCTCAAGCCCAAATCGTTTCTGGCACGCACCATGTTCCGCAAGTCCCAGAGCAACTCCTGGATCCACAAGGTGGCTCTCTTGCCCACGGTGGTCAACTGGGCCGGCTGGAAGTGGGTCCAGCCCAAAACAGGCAAGTCCTTGTACTGCAAGGCAAACTGCAGCAATCTGTCAATGACATTGACCAATTTGGGGATCAACACATCATAAGCATCCCTTAAGAAAATCAAGTCTGCGTTATCGGTGACGTAACACGAGGTGGCGCCCAAATGGATGATTCCGGCGGCGGCGGGACACGTTTGCCCGAACACGTGCACGTGGGCCATGACATCGTGTCTAACCTTTGCCTCCTCCACGGCAGCAGCGGCGATTTCTTCATCGGAGATGTCCAAGTGTTTTTCCATTTGCTGGATGGCCTCGTCGGTGATCACCGAAAGCCCCACCTTCTGCTCGGCCACGGCCAACTTCAACCATAACTTTCTCCAAGTGGAGAAGCGGTTTCTTAGCGAGAAGATGTGGGACATTTCCTCGGAGGCGTAACGCGACGAGAGCGGCGTGGAGTATTTATCGTTGGACATTGGACGGCGACAAAGTGGATAAGAAAATAAGAAAGTGGACAAAGAGTGGACAAAAAGTGGACAGGAAAAGAAGTGGTTGGGAAGGTGAGATTGAGGATGGGATTTATTAGTGATGATTATTAGTGACTCCGCGGTGACTTCTGGCGGTATATGCAGGAATGAGTATTGAGATGGCACCAGGGACAGGAAAAGGACACCAAAGGGACACCAAAGGAGACAGGAAAAGGAGACAGGAAAAGAAAGGTTTCTGGAAAAGGAAGGTTTCTGAAAAGGGGATCTTAGTAGATAGTAAATTCCTTACCTAGAGATCACAATTTTATATGAATTTATGGTCATCAATAAATTTTGTATTCCTAGAACAGTTTATAGGATCATCGTTTTCTCTGGATAAAGGTACAGGACTGAAACGGTGGAAACCTCCACATCCATGAAATGTTATCTCTCATCCATGAAATGTTATCTCTCAACCATGAGAAGTTATCTCTCATCCATTCGTTCCCTCACCTTGATCATCCCATCATTTTGATCGTTCGTTTCTCCATCGTTCCTTTCTCATCACTTACCCAATTCCTCCTGCACATTGGCTGCCCTGGACCAAAAAAAAAAAAAAAAAAAAAAAAAATACCATTTCTAATGTTCGTAGCCTTTCTGTTGTTTCATGATTTATTAGATTGGGGGCTGGACCGTGGGAATTTAAGGGAAAAGCAATTGAAGCTTTAAGTCCGGCGTCTTCAGTCCCCATGAAAAGTATCCAATCTGTTGAGCAGTACGATTTGGACTTGCTAGTTCCGTCCCAAGGTTTCTCCCTCTCTCTCCCACACTCTCACTCACTCACTCAGTCACACACACTCTCTCTCCCTGTCCTCTATTTCTTCATCTCTCTCTGATTTCGCTGATTTCTCCATCTTTCTCTGATTTTCTGATTTCTCTGATTTTTCTGATTTTTCTGATTTTTCTGATTTCTCCTTCTTTCTCCTTCTTTATCCTTCTTCATCTTTCTTTATCCTTCTTCATCTTTCTTTCTCTTTCTCTTTCTTTCTCTTTCTTTCTCTTTCTTTCTCTTTCTCTCTATTTTTGGGTCTCTATTTTTGGGTCTCTGTTTATTGGAAAAAAAAGACTAAAAAGGGACTAAAAAGGGACTGAAAAAAGGACTGAAAAGGACTGAAAAAGGGGGGGATGTGAGGTTTATATAGTGCGCTCTTTGAGTGGCTGCGAAACTGGTTTGCCCCTTTTTGTGGCACATACGTTTACGGCCGCACTCATGGTTTTCCGTAGGACATGGTTAAGATTTTGTTATGTAAATCTGGTTTTTTTTGGGCTGCAAATTTTAATATCTCAGTACTACGATTTACACAGTGCTACGATTTACACAGCAAGAATATAGTATAATTATATTAGACTAAATATTGAATATCCGTTTTATAGAAGAATCAAATATGGATAATTTAAACGTGTTTTAAAAAAATATTGTAGAGTTGATCAGATAACAAGATTAACCCTTTTCCACCCTCGGAATTGGAACTGGGGCCGATATCCGGTATCCTATATCCGATATCCGAGGGGGGGGGGGGCTTACACCCGTACACCACGCTACCTCAGCAGAAAAAGGCCCAATGCAAATACCCTTTTTTACATCAATTTCAAATTAAAAATTGGTTTGCTGAAATGCTGAAATTCCGGACACTACAATGAATGTTTTTTGAGTCCAAAATAATGGCAGGGTGTGGGTTTAGAGGAGTGTAGCTGGTGAGTTCCGGCCGCACCTTGGCCAGGGTTCGTAACCAGACCCCGGATTTCAAGTAAACAAAAAAATTCCAAATCCCCTAGACATAAGGATTTCGGTATCGTTCGACTACGTATATAAAGCTACACCAGGTTTAGTGTGGAGTGTAGAGTGTAGGCACGAGAAAATGGGAGAAATGTGTTATATGCAGTACAAACTTCTAGTCTTGACTAACTTCAGCAAAATTTAACCCTAACAACGAGCTGAAAAGGGGAAATATTTTTTTCAAAAAGCGTCAAATCATGGGCTATAATTTCCCCATATCTCCATAGTATTGTATATAGTATTGTATATAGTATGGAGTATAGAGAGAGTATTCTTCAGTCGATTTGGCCGAAATAGACGACAAAGTGACTCGAGCAGAAGCACCACCTTTTGAACCGTTTAGACAGGAATAGACAGTATTGGACAGAATTGGACAGAAATAGACAGGAATAGACAGGAATGGACAGAAATAAACAGTATTGGACAGAATTGGACAGAAATAGACAGAATTGGACAGAATCGGACAGAATTAGACAGAAATTAGACATTAGGGTCTATCAGTCATAGTCAGTCATTCGTAGCCATCTTCAATCCGTAACAAGACCATAGACTTGGACTAGACTTAGAAATTAGACACGATTTCATTGGTCAATTCTGGAACTGATCAGGAACCCGTTGATCAATCTCCACCGGTAATCAGCTCTTGATGGAATGATTATCCACTGATAAAAACGGGGGTTTCCCTTAGTGGATAATGTAAGTTCTGATTTCTGTTTTGGCCAATTTAAACCCACTCTTTAACCCAGCCTTTAACCCAGCCTTTAAACCAGCCTTTAAACCAGTCTTTAACCCAGTCTTTGAACCAGTCTTTAATATGGAGAACACAGAATATTGCCATTCCAAAAATGCACAATTTGCTGGATTAAGTTCCAGTCAAGAAATCAGGTTCATTCTGAAATCAGCTTCAGTCTCTGTATGATTCAAAACCAATCAGAACTACTGAGGTTTCCAGTCACGTTTTGTTTCCTGAAGATGAGAAATAACATTGGCCATTTTGTAGACCCTGGGTATTCTCTAGACCCTGGCCATTTCTAGATCCCAAAAGGCCCAATTTCTCCAAATCATCTGAGTTTTTTTTAAGGTATAGAACAGGAAATCCTGCATATACCCGCCAAACACCTCTAATCAGCCTTTTCTAATTCACCTGGCACATCTTCTTTGGACTCTTCGTTCTGGAGCAAAAGAGAGTAAACGGCCGTACGGAATAGCGTATGGACCAACCCCACCTTACGCTCCAAACCACGCATATTCTGAAGAAGCTCGGTGGCTTGTCCCGATTGGAAATCCGCCGAAGGGGTAGATTTGTGGAGATTCTGGATTTCCTCCGCGAGCCTGTGCAACTTTAGGGCTAGACTCTGGTACTGCATGAGAACCTGCCGTTCAAGCACACTGAGTTCTGGCTGCAGGGCGAAATCCGTGCTGAGTACCTTGGACATGGATGTAGGAGTAACCATTGATTGTTGATGTTATAGACGCGCGCGTGGTTAGTGTATGCAGGTGCGCTCTGTCTCACACCCGTACACCATCACCATCACCATCACATCACCATCACCATCATATCACCATCACCTCACCATAGCAATAGCCATCGCCATTATCTTCCATTTCCCGACCATGTAAAATTACCCTCCTTTTTCTTGATTGCCTGCCCTTTTGGGATGGTGAGTGGGTGTTGCAGACTTAAGAGGCAAGCACGTGACTCGGTGCTGAGCAATTGTAGCAAGCCCCCTGTGTGTGTGCAGGAACGCTCGCTTGGCTATGACATCAACGAAACCAAAACCGATTGCCATTCCACCTACTGAAATCGTCACTGTTGTAATCAACCGTACCAAATAGGACAATTCCAGACATTCCATAATCGAGTCGATTCAATTCAAGACCAATCAAATCATCAATTCAAGAAATCGATCAAACATTTCACCACTAGACAATTCAAGATCAACTTTTGAAATTGGGATTCCGAAACTCACCAATTGAACAAAAATAAGTTGAACCCTTGATATTGAAACAAGCTTTTGCAATTGAAGAAAAAGCTTTTGCAATTGATCCAATCATGAGTCAGGAAGATGCAAAGACCTCAGGGTATGAAAACTCCGGGCACGTGCCCATTGTCCAACGCCGAACCGATAACATTTATCCCGTTCCTGCAGACTCGGTCCCCACCAAGCCCAGCAAACAACCCGAGGTTCAAACACAGCCCGAAATCTCCAGAAAGGAGGACAATGGCCCCGTGAAAAAAGACACCACCAACGACACCGTGGAGCCCAAACACCGCAAAAAACGGTTGGTGGCCAAGAACTCCGGGCCGTCCAAAATCAAGTATTGTGTGTGGCTCGCAGGCCACTTGCTCTCCATTATCTTTGGAGTCGTCACCTTCACCTGGCAAGTCTTGTGGTTGAAAAACGTGTATTACGCCAACTCCATCAGCTATAGATTGTCGCTTTTGGGTGCAGTCATGGCCCTTGGCGCCAGCATGTCCAAGAAGTTTGGCTTAAGGTTCTTGCCTCCGGTATCCACGTTGTTGGCCCAGCGGAACTTCCAGTACCTTGTCTTGTCGGTTGTGTGGTGTTTCACATTCAAGTCCATCTTCAAGATCATCCCCACGTTCATGATCTCGTTTTTGCAGTTGGCTCTTCACTTCAAGGTGAACTTTGTGCTTAACCAAGCCGACTTCTTGGCCTCCATCATTGCCTTCGATGAGATCTTGCTCATTCTGTATTTATTGGTCCGCACCTTGCTTTTTAGGTACACTTCCGGTTACCAATTGTTGATCATGTTGACGTTCCTCTGGTTGAGGGTGTTGTTTGATGAAAGCACTGCCAACATGTTTGGCTATTTGGTCAACAAGTTGGACGGCAGAATGTCGGGAATGAAGAATGAAAAAGTCCAAGAGATCTGGAAGAAGATCAAGGCTTTCTTGAAGGAGAAGCAGAACCCAGGCATGAGCTTTAGCGAAGAATATGACTTCGAGGAGTAGAAAAGTCTGAATCTGCTTTAAATAGTAAAATCTGCGTTGTACAGTCCCATCTCCGTTACACAGTCCCATCTCCGTTACACAGTAAAATCTGCGTTGTAGTCCAAAGACATTGGGTCGAAGATCCAGAAATGTTGCTTTAAAGCGAGGTGGTCACTGTAACAGTCTGCGAGTTCATGAGCACCACCGGAGCAAGGTCATCGAGCCAGATTGCCAAGTCCTTCACATAATCCAACGAATCCTCTTCATTGAGGTGTGTGCCGATCAAAGGCGCTGGAAGCGTGGAGAAAATCACCGCCGTCTCGTCTTTTCTGGAGGTTTTCTTCATCAACTCATTAAGAATCAAATGTTGTCCTTTAGCAGGTAAATCGTTGAAAGTGAACTCGTTCATTTCTTTCTGCAACTGCTTGTACGTAGTTCTCTTGTCCTTATCTGCAGAACGAGGCTGAATTTTGGGATCCTGGAACCTTGTTTTGGGACCCACGGCCGAATCTGGACCTTCGTCTTCGTCTTCGTCCAGAGATGCATCGACATTTCCTTGGATTCCTCCCAAAATCGACGGTGTTGAAGACCGGATCGAATCTCCCATGTTGTCCCGTACTTCCAAAACGGGCTGCTTGGGCTTTTCTTTGGACTTGGATTCCGAATCCACATCTTCTCCGTCGGCAACAAAACTAATGGTCGGTTTGACCAGCCCATCATCGTCGACATCCTCGTCGTTTTCGTTTTCATCCTCGTCATCCCGGATTTTGGCCTGTGGGATCTTGACTGCCAGGAAATTTGGCCGAAGATTCACTTTAGAAGAACGGCTCGAAAGTGGCTTATTGCCCGTTAACCCATTGAGATGCTTTGCCTTGAACGGAGTTGTGGCCGTTTTCGAAGGAGTAGTGGTGCCGCTTTTTTCCGGAGTTTTCTGGAAAGCTTCACTTCCTTCTGTTGCCGTGAATGAAGGACCATCAAGACCAGTAGAGGCCCTGGTTCTCCCTCTTAGGCTCGATTGTGACGACTGCACGTTGCTGTTGGTGTTGCTGTTGGTGTTGCTGTGCTCCCGGTCAGTGTCACTCTCATCACTGCTTTCCAACGTATCGTCGTGCTCGAAGAACATATCGCCCCCTTGCGTCTTCATATTGAGCGACACTGCCAAGCCCTGCTCGTGTAAATTGGAGAGGGTGTATCTTCTGTTGTTGCGGAGCGACTTTCCAAGGTTCGAGTCGGTGAAACTCTTGGGGTTCAACGTGAGCCCACTAAGCCGAGTTGAAACATCTTCGGCTATGGAAATAGCCTTGGAATGCTTATCGGTTGATTTGCTGGACTTCTGGTCCTTGATCTGCTTCAACACCTGCCGAGCTTCCACGAGATTGTGCCACCAATCCTCGTCCTGGAGCACCTTCAGTATGAAAGAGTATGTCTGCTGGTTTTCTGGCGTCACAGTGTATGCCTTCACCATAAGGTTGTACGAAGTCAAGGAACCATCATCGAAACACACGATTTTGACTTCGGCTTCAATTCTAAGACTCTCCAAAAGACTCACCAACCGATTATGCTCTTCTTCCTTCTCATTCTGGTTCTCCACGAACACCACCACCCGCAAAACATACCCGTTTTTGCTCCACTCATCAACAGTCGAGAGGATGGATCCGAGCTGCAATATCAACGTATAGGTATCGAAATTCGTCGAGAGCACCGACTTACCGTCTTCAAGAAGACATACGCTGGACATTTGAATGGGGTACAAGTCAATGTAGCGCTTCTCCTTGCTCGATTTCTTCAGGAATTTCTCCTTGAGCCATGAATCATCAAATGTGGGGAGCTTCATGCCCTGAAAGTTGGCTGCAACTGCCACCGTGGCTTGCATGATAATCAAGTCTTCCACGATTTGAACCCACAGCGTCGCTGACACTTTCTTTTCTTTCCTGCATTCATCAGTGGGGAGACGTAATTTCAGCTGGTTCTTGGAAACGAGAGACAAGTCCACGCCGTGCTTGTGATAGTCGAAGAAACCAAGCACTGTGATATTAGGCTTCATTCCACCAAGACCAGACCCCAAGAACACGTTCCGGACTCCCCATGGTAAGGTTGGGCCAATGGCAATCTGCACAAAGGCCTTGATTTTGGCCATATCACGGAGTTTGATCCAGGCATTCTTTTGCTTTCTCACTTCTTTGAAAGACTCCACATTGAATTCCGAAGACTGTTTCCCAGAGTCGCCTTTTGTAGAGCCATCGTTCAACAATACGACATGTCCAAGAATGTACAAGCCACCTTTTTTCAAATGGTTGCAGAACCCAATCAAGTTCCATGATGTTTGAGGGTCATCGCATAGAAGAAGAATCTGTGGTCTCCAGTACTTGACGCTCATCTGCAACTTCAAGCGGAGCAAATACTTTCTGACCTGATGATAGATAAGAAGCTGGGAAATGTCTCCAAATTTTGAGGGAGGGGTCAAGTAATGGATCATTAAAATAAGACTGACCAAGAAAATTATCACCGAAGTGGCGGAAACTCCATCGCAGATGTACATGGCAATGATTGATGCCAAGCCCCCCGTGAATGCCGTTTTGGAGTTGAAGTACTTGAAGGAAGGCCGGAAATTGGGAGCCGAACCTAATCGTAACAAGAAACATGCCAAGTTGGTGACTAAGAAAGTCATCAAGAATGCCATGGTGATGAAAGTGGCAATTTGGTTGATATCGGCAAAAAGAAAGATCTGCGCCAAGAACCACGTGAAGATAATCCCCTTAATCTCGGCACTTCTTTTCTCTGACTTCAGCTTCTTGCAAATTGAAAAGCACCCCAAACCAGGAATAATTCTATCATCAGCAATGGCATTCAACATTGATGCAGCCCCAACAACACCCATGATCACGGAGAAAAGGGACGTCGATATTTCGCCAAGGATAATAATCATCCCGTTGATATTGATGGACTGTATGATTTTGATGTCGTTGTGGAGTAACTCCCGAGGAGTGGATGCACCTAAAGAGACAATGACCAACAAATAAAGAATGAAACTGGTAAGTAACCCGTATAAAGTCCCTTTGGGAATGGACCGGGATGGATTTGAAAGTTCACCGGACATAGAAGCTCCGGCAAAGATTCCGGCAGTGGCAGGGAAGAAGATACCGAACATATTTCTAAACGTTTCGGGCACACCAGGTGGCTGGACGGAGCCAGCAGCACCACTTGTTAAATGAATCCAGAAGTTTTCCTTGAAAGTTGACCATGCGATACCCGTGTATCTGAGGTCATCGTGCGGCGCAGATAACGGGTAGCCTGGAGGGACCACCAAAGCCGAAAGGGGAATGGAAAGTGTGCTTAAGGTGAGGACAATAAACAAGCCAAACGCAGTCTTGGACACCAAAGATGAACCCACCATAGCAACCGCTGTACACACCGCCAAAAGAATGGTCGAGTAGAAGATTTGCCAGAGGTATGACACGGGTAACAACGGGAAAATATCACCCTCAACTTTGCCAAAATTGACCAAGAGCGGCTCGATGAAACCCACCACATTCAAAGATGCATTCAAGATCTGGCCAATAAAGAAAATGATTCCTATTGCTCCGCCAAACTCTGGGCCCAAAGACCTTGAGATCATGTAATAGGCACCTCCTCCCTTCACTGTACCATTGGTAGATATAGCGCTAATGGATAAGACAGTCAAGACATTGATAATGTAAGACATCACCAATAGAAGGGTTGTTCCCAAGATTCCCATTTGGCCAATAATGAAGCCAAACCGCAAGAACATCAAGATCGACAACACATTAAGCGACGTGGGTAAGAACACGCCATCAAAAGTGGTCAACTTCTTTTTAGGACTCTCTTTTGTTTTCTTGGTGGTTATATTCTCCACATGCATTCCGGTGATACCACCAGTCACAGCATTAAATGAAGGAGCCGGGTTTGATTTCGGTAGGAGAGGGCTTGTTTCTGCCATATTGGATATTCGGATTTTCAGGAGAAAAGTAGGAGATGTAATAGGCTATAGGAATGTAGCCAACCTTTATTGTCAGTTCTATCAAGAATGGGTGGTTTGATCTGAAGAGTAATGCAAGGGTGTTTGACGTGATGGAGTATTGCAGGCAGTGCGAGTGTTTTAATTGCTTATCGGACCATTTGCTAAGCGACGCTGCGTACCGCAAACAGAACAGCACACGTCTAGACCGCCCTAGACAAATCGGCCTGGCTTTCTGTCCATGGTGAAACAAATCTTAGGGAGAAGACGTAAGGATAATTGGAAAAGAATTAAGGTTTTCAAAAAAAATAAGATTAGTGTAGAAGCGCGGGGGAGGTGTCTATTTATGTTCCAAACTGAAGGCTGCAAAAGGTACATGAGGAGGGGACGCAAATGCAGGCAGATGCATGGTCATGCTATGGGGTCTTTCTGAAACAGTTTATGCCATGCAAGGCAAGTGTGAAACAAATGAGTGCATATCAAACCCTGGCTGTAAGTTTCAGGCATGCATGTGACTGACGTCCTCAGGGTATAAAGGGAGGTCCCCCCGCCCATGGTTTTCCCAGTCTAAATTTTAAGAAGCCTCGAGCAAGAGTCCAAAAAAGTTAATTTCGATGATGTTTTAGATTCTAAGACGTTTTTCCTATATTCGCCACCCTCGAATGTTGATAAAACCCCATTTTGTTATTCCAGTAATAACTATGGGCCGCCACACACAGGAAGAAACCCGAAAAGGAAACCGAAAAAGCTTGAAGCAAAGAATGTCGCAAATTAGACAAGGGTTACCCATTCCATATTCGGATAACCGACTCGGAATGGGTGTGCATGGGTTGCAAATCGGATGACACCCGTACATCCGTCGGGTGGCGCCTTTACGAGAAAAAAGGTCAGTCATCCCCCAAAACCAAGGCCAAAACTTATACCACAGCGATAAAAAGTTTTCGCTCTACAAGTTCTAAAAACCTTAGATAAAATGCTCAGGCTTGTCGCCTCTACCTCGGGGTCAACTTTGAGACCGGCTCTTCTTCGAAATGTCCGGTCCAACTCCAGTGCTTTGATGCTCCCAAATTCTGAACGTGATATCAAGCACCATATCCGAGCTTACTCAACAGCAACGCTCACCAAAACAGACGCCAGATCCGAGTTCCAAAGCAATAAGCCGGCCGTGTACCCGTCTAACGATGTATCGCAGTCCGAAGAGTCCTATGAGATGGTGAATGGACCAACCAAGAAGTTTGTGGATTTGGTGGCTAAGTTGGCAAATCCGAGAAACAGGAACAGCAGGAAAACCAACTTGGCTGATTCCATAGAGACCCTTCTGAGATTATTCAAGGAAGACGAAGTGAGATATAAACTCAGCCAAGAAGATGTGTCGAAATACGCCAACGTGCTCAATGATTCCACAGTCAAGAACCGGATCTCGAGGTTGTCGCAGAAGATGAACAGAGATTCTGATCAATATCAAAACAAATCGCTTCATAACGATATCTCGTTGAAGAATGCCATCGTCAACTTTGCGGATTTCGTCTCGGACCAACGATTCACTGCGGTTGTGGATAACGATACCATCCGGAAGTTGTTACTTGCCATGTCCCAATTTAACCTCGCACATGAGTTGATTAAGCTTTGGGAGCACGGAGTCAACTCCGGCGATACCAACCAGCTCTATTTGCAACAAAACGTGCTTTCCATCGTGTTGCCAGTTGCCTACGACGAGAAACGGTTCACGTATGAGCAGATCATCCGGTTGTTTGAGGTGAATTGCAAGGACACTTCGTTCAAATACCACGAATTATTATCCTCGATGGGAAAGATCGCCCTCAAGGAAGGTGACTACAAGACAGCGTTGGACTCGTTGGATGAAATGTTGGAGTTGTATGCAATGCAACCTCAAGGGCGGAATATCCAAAAATCGATGGCCGAGTTGCACCTTTCGTTCATTGGCTGGTGCAAAGACATCCAGATTGCCCGGAATTTCTTCGATAAGGCGATTAATGAGGAACTTCCATACAGCGTGTCTTTGAAGGCACCCCACGTTGCCTCTCTCCTTGAAAACAGCCATCATGCCGACGAAGCATTTGACAATACCATGAACATTTGGAAGAATACAGTCAAGTTCTACAGCAGCACCTCGCCAGGGCATGTTGCGTCTAAATCCAACTCGCGTTATGCCATCATCAACAACAAGTTCTTCTCATTGTTCTTTGAAACGTACCCTACGCTTACCCAGGAGTCGTACACCAAGTTGAAGGAGGCGATTTCCATCTATGCCAGTATCAAGGAGGTGGACGAGGTGATGCTTAACAACATTATCTCCAACTACTCGTGGAGCGACAAGACTGTTTTTGAGCAGTTGATTGAAAACTACGACATCCACAATGTGGAGCAAACGCAAGTGCCGCGCCGCGTGGCATTGAAGAAGCTTGGAGACATTGAAGGAATTGAAGCCGCCGACATCATCGAATACTGGAACACGTCGTTGCGGAGTTTGGACAATTTGGGCTTCACTTACATTCCAATTGCCGACTGGGCGGCGTTGAGAGATGCCACGATCTCATCGCGGTTTGCGGAGGACCGGCAGGAGATTTACTTGGCCTTGCTCTCCATGTACAAGAACTACCACCAGGACACACGAGCCGTGGACCGATTTGTGAAGCTTTGGATGAACAAGGACAAGCTGGGCGTTGTGGCGCGGATAGCATTGGAAGATGAGGCCAATTTCCAGCTTGACATTGACATTGAGAAGCCCGAGTTCCAGAATTTGAGGGAGAATGTCGACTACAAGCCCACGGCGCAAAACGTGATGCAGAGAAATAGCAAGCCCGAGAAATCTGAAGAGAAATCCGAGGAGAAATCCGAAGAGAAATCCGAGGAGATATCCGAGGAGAAATCCGATGATTGAAGGACTGAAAGATTGGGTTCTTGGCAAGTCTCCAAGAAAAAGTTGAATGGCCAACGCAGACTGTATATAGGGCCAGACTAGTTGTTTTTGGCGCGGCCTAACAAAACGAATTACTAACACCTGTAACATGGGCAGCTGCTTATCCAAAGAAAATGGAACCAAAGAAAATGGAACCAAAGAAAATGGAACCAAAGAAAATGGAACCAAAGTCAGAGATGGCGCTTTAACATCCAGAACCCCCAATGGTCGGCAAGCTCCCCCCAACGCCAAACAAGGCCACGTCTTGGGCGGCAGTTCCAATGGTGACCAGCCCAAAGGGAATGCCGCCTCGGCAGCAGAACTAAGGTACAAGGCGCTGCAAGAAAAGACCAAAAGCAGCAAGTCAAAGCTCAAGGCCATGGAGAAGATGTCTCGACTGGAGAAGAACTTGGGGTGATTTAAATCCAGAAGACTTGAAATCAGAATCAAAGAATCGGTGGAATTCCAAGATACCGTGGAAGAGTGCATGCTCCATTACTGACCAATCCTAGAAACAGTGTTTCTATACACTACCAAGACTAACCGAACGTCTGATCAACCGAACCGAACAGAAGTGAACTGAACAGAAAGAACAGAACTTCTGGTGACTGAACAGAAAGAACAGAACTTCTGGTGACTGAACTGATAGTGGATAATGATTCGTTGAGAAGAAGTGATGGGAAGAGTTACTTGGATTGACCGACTTGGATTGACTGATTTGGATTGACTAAAATGGCATGGTCAGAAATAATGACTGGCTGATTGGCTAATGTCCCTGATTGGCTAATGACCTGATTGACTACTGGGAAAGGGTTGAATGGCTGATTATGGTTTTGGCAAGAGACTATACTGGTTCTTACTACAATAAGCAATACTTGAACATGGCACGACTTTCTTGGAACCATGCTCCGACAGATCAAATAATCACCAAGATATGGGTCAAAAATGCGGGTCCAAGATGCGGGTCAAGGAATGCTTTGTTTGAACAGAATACCCCTGTCGGACTATGCTCATCTGGGTCTTTATGGTTGACGCACTACCTGGCTTAAGCTCTAATTGCTATGAACTGTGGTTGATATCTGCTTGAGTGTGTTTTATAGTACACTCATTCTTCCAGGTAGATACCACCTCGTGTTGCTTACACTTTTTAACATGTAGTTATAAACGCTGTAACTATGGAGTTATTTAGAGTACAGGATAAAAACGGTAGGAAAAGAACGGCAGGAAAAGAACGGCAGGAAAAGAACGGAGGGAAAGTTATGGTGGGATGTCCGAGAAATTGCCTATTGCGGCAATTCCCGGTCGGCGCCGCCGCGCTACACCAAACCTCAAATCCTTTATTACTAGCCCTAACCACTGGCCCAAAATAAACAGAATTCGAAGAAGAAAACTGTGGATACACAGGCTGCAGAGGCTGGTTCCATATTCCACTGTTTCCATTTACAGGCTCAGGGACTGGTTAGATCTCTGGACGATTTGCGTGAAATCCACCGTACTGCGAAGCATCCTGTTCATGCTATAGAGTAGCTATTTCAATTGGACAAAAACGCAAGTGAAGCTAAAGAATTATGAATGAAGATTGACGTGTTTTTTGGATTTTAATTGAATAAATGAGCAAGGAATATTGGACCGGTGACGGGACTAGACTCAGCGAACAAGATCCATTGCACGTTCAGAAACGAAAATGTCACGATTTATCAATACAATTCTCCTTACGGCATTTCTAAAAAAAAAGTCCGTTTCTCTGATTGGACGACTACTGAAATCATAAGTTTTCCCACGATTGTTCTGTATTCAGATTCGTCACAACTCTCTTGTTGTTCCTTTTCTGTGAGATCATGAAGACGTTCCCTATGTTTTCCGGGTGTGTATGTGTTTCGCATTCCACCGTCACCTGCATACTCTTGTAGCTTGTAAATGTATGTTTCAAGGTTCAAACTGACTTTGTTGACCCCGACTTCTATATTCACCAAAAACTCCTATATTCACCAAAAGCTTCTTAAACGTCTTGGAGATTTGCCGTCTTAGAGATTTGTCAGTACCTCTGCCACACATGAGCTATCTGGTCCAAGTATCAATATATCATCAACATATAGTGCAATCATGAGTAATTTCCTGGACGTTCTTATAATTCACATGGTTCTGATATACATCTTTTGAAACCAAATCTCTCTCTCTATGAATGACTTGATGCCACACGTCCTGCTTACCATAGAGAAACGAGGCCTGCTTATCCATCTAGAGACTTCCTGAGTCTGAGAACTAAGTGTTCTTTTCCTTGTTGAATATAGCCTTCAGAACTCGGAAATGCTCTAAAAGCTTATGGACTCTTTCATGAAAATGCTGGTGTGGTGGAAAAGTTGCCGTTTGACAAATCAATGATGGTTACTTGGGCATGGTTTTGATAATTTTCTCACATTTGTATCACAGTTCAATCAAATGGTTAGTGATATTTCGTAACGCAGATAGACACCGAGACCTGTACTTAAGTAATGTACTAGCCATTGTTGAACATATGAGACTCGCACGTCTCAGATGTACAGGATACTGAAACTCAACAAGAGGAGAATGTACTTCTCAGTTCAGAATGCGGAGATACAGATGAAACACGGAGGTATTAACCACTCTTGGGTATAAAGCCGACCAGTGGAGTATCTGTAACCAATGAATGATCTCTGATAATATTCCCTCACGCAGAGTCGGTGACGAAGGGGCGATGACTCCGACGAAGGGGACAGCCCTCACGCAGTCAGTCACGAAGGGGGCAAGGCCAATGACAGCCCTCTGATAGAATCACACATGAAGGATATAAG
>NKZZ01001730.1:0-72173 GCA_002370815.1 Metschnikowia hamakuensis | reverse complement strand
CATAAAATTTCTTTTTTTTTCAGTGAATACTTGATTAAGAATTTCTTATTTTTCTAAATCTTTTTTTTTTTTTTTCTTTTACGTATAGAAACCAGAGTTCGGGTTCAAAGTGTGCTAATGCCAGGTTCTTGTAGCAGTACGCAGTGATTCTTGGTGTGCTCCAGGACGGAAATTGGTTAGTTGAATTTCATCCCGACGATGCCAAGTCGGGTAAATTTCCTTTTCGGGCAGGTGTACGGGTTCAGATTTTCTATTCGGGAATCTTAAAATAAAAATCTTATTAATTGCCTAGTCAGCGAACTCATTGGCCATGCGCTCTATATTTAGACCACTGTAGCACGACTGCACATAACGTCTATACAATGACTGCAAACTTCCACCAAAAAAAGAAAATAAGGCAATTTTTTTTTTCAGCTTCGTAAACTAAGAACTACTTAGAGGTACGGGTCTATCTCCAAATAGGCAATGACATCTTAGTCCCTAATTTCAAAGCGTCGTTACCGAGTAAAATTTGGGGCCCCACTGTAACTTTATAGGTGTGCCTGCATACAAGCGCCAAAGGCCGCTCGTTCCCCACTCCCACCTACACATGCTAAGAGGTATTACATGCACCGCCAAAACACGCTGCCTGCCTCCCTTCCCCCCCAGATTTCAACCTAAACCACCTTTCACCCCCCGCAATCTAGAACGCCCTTTTTCCCGTTCTTTTTTCCGCTTTTTTAACCCGTTTTTCGCCCCAATGTCCTACACCATTCTTGCCGACGACCCGGCCATCGCCAAACCGCTCCTTGACACTCGAAAATACCGCTTTTTGCAGCTCAATGACAATAAGCTCCATGTGTTGGTGATCCACGATCCCGAGGCCGACCGGTCGGGCGCTTCGTTGGATGTAGGAGTGGGCTCGTTTGCTGACGCCAAATATGGCGTCTCTGGCTTGGCCCATTTCTGTGAACACTTGCTTTTCATGGGCACGGCAAAGTACCCCGAGGAAAACGACTACGCTAGTTTTTTGGCCGACCATCTGGGCCATCTGAACGCGTACACCGCCGCAGAACACACCAACTACTACTTTGAGGTGGACTCTGGTCATTTGGAGCCGGCCGTGGACCGGTTTGCGCAGTTCTTCATCAGCCCTCTTTTCAGCAAGAGCTGCAAGGACCGAGAGATTCGGGCCGTGGACTCGGAGAACAAGAAAAACCTCCAGAATGATATGTGGAGGCTTTACCAGCTAGACAAGTCGCTCAGCAACCCGAAACACCCGTACAACGGCTTCTCTACGGGTAACTTACAAACGCTCAACGATGACCCCTTGGAAAATGGCTGGAACGTGCGTGACATCTTGCTCAACTTCTACCGGGAGCAGTACCTGTCCAATATCATGAGTTTGGTGATTTTAGGTAGAGAAAGCTTGGACGAGTTATCGGAAATGGCTAACTCCAAGTTCAGCGAAATCCCTAACCGCGATTTGCCCGTTTCGAAAGATTACGCTGAAACAAAGCTTTACAAGGAGGAGAACCTTGGGAAACTCATCCAGGCCAAGTCCATTATGGACTCCCACAAGCTTGAGCTTTCGTTTTTCATCCCCGATGATTTGGAGGAATTGTGGCAAGTCAAACCAGGCCAGTACTTCTCGCACTTGATTGGCCACGAGAGTGATGGGTCACTTCTCCGGTTTCTCCAGGCCAAAAATTGGGTTGTTTCGCTCCTGGCTGGCAGCCAGACCGTGTGTGCAGGAGCAGCACATTTTATGGTGGATCTTGAATTGACTCCCGAAGGCTTAGAACATTGGGACGAGATCTTGGTGCATTTCTTCGAGTACTTGAAAATGGTGCACTCCGAGAAGCCGCAGCTGTGGGTTTGGCAGGAAATCGCCGATATGTCCCGGATCAACTTCCGATTCAAGCAGAAAGTCAGCACCTCGTCTACGGTTTCCAAAATGAGTAACCAGCTCTACAAATTCACGGAAAACTACTATATTCCTCCAGAAAATTTGCTTGACTCGCTGATCATGAGAGATTTCAACCCACAGGAAATCGAGAAGTTCGGCAGTTTCTTGAACCCCACCAATTTTAGAGCTACACTCACCAGCCAGACCTTCGAAGGTTTGCCTAATCGGGAAAAGTGGTACGGAACAGAGTACTCGTATGACGACCTTCCTGAATCATTAGTTGAAAAAGTTGTTGGAGTGGAATTCAACAAGTACTTCCACTTACCTCAGAAAAACAAGTTCATCCCCAAGAACTTCGATATCCACAACCAGAAGTCGGAGACACCCATGAAACACCCATTTCTCATCAAGAACTCGGCTAAATTCGAAACATGGCTCAAACAAGATGATCATTTCACCGTTCCCAAAGGTTACATCGACTTGAAGATCCATCTTCCGCCATTAGCCGAGTCCGTGAGCACTACAGTGATGGGAAATTTGCTCAGTGAGCTTTTCGACGATTACCTCAATGACTTGAAATACTATGCCAGTATGGTGGGGCTCAACTATACCATGTACCAGATGAGGGACTGTTATGTGATCAAAGTGGGAGGGTACAACGATAAGTTACCGGACTTTTTGAAGCAGGTTTTGGAGGAGTTTGTTGGGTTTTCGCCACAAAAAGATCGCTTCGAGTCCATCAAGTACAAGTTTGCCCAGAGCCTCAAAAACTTTGGTTATCAGACTCCATATTATCAGATTGGAGCCAGGTTCTTGCGCATGGTCAACGACAAGACCTATACACACGAAGAGGAGCTTGAAGCAGTCAGCAAAGTCAACTATGAAGATGTTGCCCAGTTTGCCAAGAACATCTGGTCCAAAGGAGTGTTTGTGCAAACACTTATCCATGGAAACTTCAAGTTTTCGACTGCATCTGAGGTTAGCTCGCTTTTGGACAAGATGTTTGCAGACAGGACGACTATTGCCGATGAAAAGAGAGCCGTGGAAGATGCCATCAAATTCAGCAGCCACAAGTTGGAAAGCGGAGAAAACCTCCGCTACGAGACGGACTTGCAAGATCTCAAAAACATCAATTCCTGCATCGAGTACTTCTTGCAGATCGGGGATTTAAAGGAAGACCCCAGAAACAGGGTTCTTACCGACTTGCTCTGTACCATGCTTCAAGAGCCATGCTTTAACCAATTAAGAACAAAGGAGCAATTGGGATACGTGGTATTTTCGGGCTTCAAGCTGACCAGAACATACTACGGTGTACGGGTGTTGGTGCAATCAGAAATGTCGTGTGAATTCCTCGAGTACCGGATCGAGGAGTTTTTACGGGGTTTCCAGGAACGCAATTTAAGCCCAGAAGAGTTTACCGATGAGGCTTTTGAAAGATCCAAAAAGGCCTTGCTGTCGAAAAAGTTGACCAAGCTCAAGAACTTGCATGAGGAGAGCAAACGGTTCTGGGGTGCCATCACCGATGGCTACTACGACTTCACGCAGAAGGAGGATGATGTGAAGATTTTGGAGACCATTTCCAAAGACGAGTTCTTAAAGTTTTTCGCTAGTGTGGTGTCTCCAGAAACTCCTAGACTCTTGGTGTACTTGAAGCCCCAGAGTGTTCCTGCATTGAGCGAGGAAAAGGCTGCTTCTGTGGCCATCAAGAACTACCTCGCCAAACACTCGCCAAAGTTTGAAAGTGATGCAGTGGACGAGCTCTTGAAGACTATGGGCATTGAAGCTGCTTTGGAAAAGATCGCTGCCGAGGCCGGCATACAAGCACCGCCATTTTTGGCCGAGGTCAAAGCCAGAATGTCCGCACCCGTGCCTCCAGCCTATCCAAGGGGCAAGCAGGTGGAAATTTCCGAGTTCAAGGCATCGCATTCCAAGGAAGACGTGCCACAGCCCGTCAAGGACTTGGAGAGATTTTACCCCGAGTCCCACTTATAAAGCAACATAGTTGATGTTGCGCCTTTTCAAATACGTCTTGGGAATCCGGGATGGATGTCTGGACAACAATAAGTCCCTTCAATAAGGTAATTTAGTGACAACTTTGGTCATGTGTACTCTAGTTCATCTCTAAACTAATACAGAGAATTCCTGTTCTTAACAGAGCTGATCTGATACCCTTCAAACCATATGAGAGGGACCTCCTTCCTCTTATATATTCCCTCAGAACTACGAATTTTAGTACTACTACTCTAGTCTATTCCGTCGATTCTATACTCTCTACCACTGTGATACTAAAGTCTATCGAGTTAAGTAAGAGACTTATTGCACGGCGAGTCGTACTCTGTACCAACGATATAGTAACCAGGAACCAGGAATCCAGAATCCCAGAATCCCAGTAAATCCAGTAACTAGTAATAATAGTAACCAGGAATCCAATAATACCAGTAATACCAGTAATAGTAACCAGGAATATCAGAAAATTAGTAATACCAATAATACATTAATACCAGTAATACCAGTAATAATAGTAACTAGTTGTACCACAATACCATAATACTATAATACCCGTAATATCAATAATATCAATACCAGTAATAATGGTTACACCACAATACATTAATACATTAATCAATGACAGTTGACACAGAAACTGGTAGATATTCAGAAAACAAGTCTTAAGTCTAAGTGAATATATTTCTGACTATCATAAAGAGATGTAGCTATGCTCATAGCATTAGAGTTTACGCTCGTAGATATTGAATCAGTTCATAGAAATATAATTCAGGTAATGGTTTGGACTGAATAATACCAGTAATAGCAATAACTCCACACTAACAGTGATAATAGTAACCAGGAATACCATTAACATTAATACCAGTAACCAGTAATAATAGTAACCAGGAATACCATTAATAATAGTAACTAGTATTACCAGGAAGACTAACAATACCAGGAAGACTAACAATACCAGTAATAACAATACTATAATACCAGTAATACCAGTAAGTAGTAATCCATAATACCATAATACCAACAACTTTGTTAACGTTTTATGTGAGACAATAATATACTGACATTCTTAATAGCTATTGAAGTATTATTATTAACTGTTACAGTTAAAACAATCTATATATGTACTTTTATAATTATTTTAGCTGGTGCTGAATGAGCTATAGGATTAAGTTTCTTATTTTCATACTGCAGATTGAGAGGTAAAGTTACTTTTCCTTTATATTGAACTTTCTAACATTTATCCACGAACAAACTATATATTTATATAAGGTATAATCTAATAGGTCATATATAAAATAAGGATAATGTTATAATATAAAAAAGGGAAGGAAAGTGAAGTACAAGGAATCTAATAATTATAGGAATTATATGGTAACCAGTAACTAATACCAGTAATGGCTATACCAATTATTTTGAAGGTTGCTTGACTCCATTCTTAAAGAATGTGGAACTTGAATTGTGGGCCCTGCGTTATGTGCAGTCCCCACACGCATATACATCAAGAGCTAAAAAGTGCTTGGGAGCCGTGCGCCAAATAAAGTGCATTTAGACCCGCGCACCACACCAAAGATCGGAGCCAAGTCCACGTACCAACCAACGCCATGAAGACCCTAAGCCTCAACCACATCAACGAAAAATACTTTGAAAAACTCTTCCTTGCCAAAAACAACACGCAGCTAGCGGCTAGTGTCAAAGGCCGCGTGTTATTGGTGGATCAGCACACCATGGCCATCATTTCCATGTCGTATAGCCAATCGCAATTGCTCCAGAACGATGTGATTCTCGTGGAACTCATTGATAAAAGCACCGAACTTTCGGCCATGAAACACTTGAACTGCATAGTATACATCAAGCCATCCAAGGACTCCATCCAACATTTGTGTGCGGAGTTACAGGCTCCCCACTACAACAATTACCAGATCTTCTTCAACAACACCGTGGCCAAAACAGACTTGGAAACCGTGGCGCTGGCCGATGTACAAGAAGCAGTCATCCAAGTTACAGAGGTGTTTCAGGATTATTCCATCCTCAACGATAATCTCTTTGAGGTGGGGCTTCAACGCCAAGCTCCAGGAAAACGATCGGTGATCGAGGAGTGTGGCAGTCTTCTGAGTTTACTTTTGGGCATTAAAAAGTGTCCTGTGATCAAGTACGATACTCAATCCATTGAACTGAAACGACTTGCTTCTGAGGCCTTATACTATATCAATTCCAACTCCAACAATAACCTTTTTGATGAGTTGAACCAGCATAGCGACTTGCCGCCGCTCTTGGTGATTTTGGACCGCAAAATCGACCTGGTATCGCCGTTGGTGGTGCCCTGGACCTACCAGCTGATGATTCATGAGTTGATAGGCATACAGAGAAATGTGGTAAGGACCCCCGGGTCATCGGGCCAGTCCGAGCTCCTTCCTCTTTCGGAAAACACTGATGCCTTCTTCCAAGAGACCATGTATTTTAATTATGGTGACTTGACGGAACGGTTCCAAAAGTACGTGGACCTGTACAAGAAACAGACCAACCAGTCGTCCATTGAGAACTTAAAGACGCAGGATCTCTCGGAGCTCAAGAAGATCTTGACCAGGTTTCCTGAATACAAGAAGCTTTCCAACAATATCTTGAAGCATTTGAATATCATCAGTGAAATCGACCTGAAGATCTCCGCCCAGAACCTTTGGCTTATTGGCGAGTTGCAGCAGACCATTCTCTGTGACTTGGAGAGTTTTGCTACCATCAAGGGTAAAATGATGGACTTGGTGGCTGACCCAGAGGTTCCTACGGTGCACAAGGTGAAGATGCTTTTGATCTTCATTGCCAAAAATGCCCACCACAAGGCAGAAGTGGAGTCGTTAGTGTCCAAATTATCCGACCCCATCACCACGTCTCCACCGCCTACGGAAACGCAAATGCGGCTTATCAAAAAATGGGCTTCGGATAAGAAGTTCTCCCTCAGAACCACCCCACAAACCCCAGCCAATAATAACCTTGGCAACTTGTTTAACAATAACCGCATCAAAATCCAGTCCTTGTTCAATGGAAACTCCCAACAATCCCAGGCCCAGGCGGCCCGGAACGATAACATCTACATGCAGTACATCCCGAAACTTCACGAGATCCTCAACGCCATGATCGGCAGTGCCGACGATGGCCGGGATTTGGCCAAGCTCCAGGAATCTTATGGGTTGGCCACGTTGGTGCCCGATTGCGTGGCCAATCAGTACGGGAAGAACCTCTCGTCGGTGCCTGCACAGGAGATCATTGTCTACTTCAAAGGAGGTGTCACGTACGAGGAGGCCCGGTTGGTGCATGAATTGACGAACCTTAACCCGAACCTGAACTTGATCATTGGAAGCGACCGCGTTTTGAATAGCTCTTCGTACTTGACCAAATTGTGTGACGAGATTAATGAGCCTGCAGAAGCAGACCAAAGGGCCCAACGTGCTCAGCTAAGAGATCTTCTTTAATGAAAAAGGGCTGTGTTCATAAAGAACCGGAAATACGAGCAAGTTTTAAAGAATTCGTTTTATTTCTATCTCAATTATAATGGGATAAGAATAAATGCTATATCGTTATTACTTGAATAGTGCATGGCTGACTATACTGAATACGGCTAACGAATAATGGTTGTGGGTTAAAGCAAGTTCTGGCCAGTATTGATTGACCCCATAACAACATACCAGGACTACTCTTTCTTGTCACAAGTTAAAGTAAGAACCCTGGAGTCTATGCCAAAGACGTGCTGCAAATGAAAGAAGGTCCGGTCTCCGCTAAGCAAACACAGACAAAGGGAGAGCATCTCTACTCTAGTGCTTTACCATATATTATTTTATACTCTACTCTGCTCTACTAGTGCAGTTCTACACCATGCAGTACATCGCCTCTCTCGCTTGACATACCCATAAATGACCCACGATGAATCATCAAAAATGAAATAAAAATGATATATTCTACTCTACTTTACTCTAATCTAATCTATACTTCCACTCTATTCCATGCAATACTCTGTACAATACTTCATACAATACTAACGAACTCCAATAGATAAAATCTTCTGTGCTCTAACTATACTCATGTACATATTCCATACGAAATCTCTTCTATACAATACCAGAAACTTTATGTTATTCCATGTTTTTCCATACTATTTTGTATCAATTAAAGTTACCTTTAACATTAGCAATATGTATGATTTTAGTATTATTTCCATTGATAGATATACCACCATTACTTGGATTTTATGCTAAATCATAAATATTAATAAATGCATTGAGAGATAATTATTCATTAGAAAGTTTAATATCAATAGTTTATAGTGTAGTGGCTACATATTCTATACGAATTTAGATAGGACTATACGCTTAATGATACCAATAATTCAAACATGGGGAAAGCCGAGGTGCACACCCAATTTGCAAGACCAGATCATCCCCTTTATCCTTGAAGGTTATTTCATTTTGTCCTTAGAAATTCTCGGCTTTATGAACTTAAGCTATGTTCACTATGAATCTATAGTCATAGGTCCAGAGCAGAATAAAAAAAAGAGATGGAAAAAGAGATGGAAAAAACAATAGGGTTAATATACGAAAAGTCTTGTTGATGTGTCTTTCTTATTTTCTATGGATCTATTTTGGTGCTGGTTGGACTGATGTGAAGCTTTGGCTGATGAAATTTGTCATTCGAATGATGAAGGAGATGTTTCAACAAATGGGAAATTCCGTTATCTAAAAGGGAATTTCTAAAAGGGAATTTTTGAAACGGAATTTTCTGAAACGTATAAGCGGGATTCCCATGAATTCCCGGGACTGTATATGAGGCAGCTGTCTATTGTTGTGTCATGATTATTGATGAAGGTGGAATGAACCTTGGGGCTCATAACCTATTCCCAAAGCTCATAACCCCTCTTTTACATACCCCACAATTCCACCGGACTTAGCGGCACTCCATGCTCGATATGTATTTCCGGATTGACTATGATCCTCTTTTTATCATGGATCCGATTTCCTGCATGTTGAAGTCCATCAATAGCCAGTATGAAGGAATTAAACGGCCATGTTCCGCTTTTCCCACAAATTTCAAGCCAAAATAGCGATAAAATTAGTTTCCGGAGCTGGTCTTGAGTCAAGCCTAAAAGTTGAAAATGATAAAATACCCAACCTTAGTCGAGGATTATATCTACATGGTTAATTCTTTAAAAATAATGTATATTCAAAGGACAAATATTATAACAAGGTGTAAATGGGGACCTCTATAAGTTTTATCACGATAGATTTTATAAAGGGCTCATGGTATCAGGTATAACTATATTACAGTGATATGCACTCCACCATATTACAGTGATCACTATGCACTGCACCATATTACTGCGACACTATATGCACTCCACACACTATTTCACAATCTATTTACGTATACATTTCTTAATACCGCGAGTTTCTTGAAGAGAGATGTAGAATATAAAAAGTCACGTGATTGGTAAATATATACTTGAGTTGCATTCAAAATAATCGAAAAGGGAAAGTCTGGTCTTCGATCACGTGCCCATATAGTTTGTCTAATGACTACAGAGTTGGTGTAGTGTGTAGTGCATAATAGCATGGGGTTGGAGAGATTTTAAACCAAGGTTCAGATCATAAAGGTAAATAATGGTATATTTAAATACTCCATTTCTGAGGATTTCTTTACCTTTCTAGTATGTTGTGGCTACGCTTTACTCGAGAATTGAAGGCACATGGACCATAAAATAGTATAGTATAGTCTAGGTAGTGTATTAATATAGTGTAGCAGTGTACCTTCAGTGTCACCTCTGGGTATCAGTTTGTCTCGATACCTATATAAATCACGGCCCGTACTTTCCAAAGCGCTGTTCCCAGAACAAGATCTTTTCGGTCAAATTCTCCATCAACTTCAAGTTCTCATCAAACTGGCCCAAGATCTTGGAGTCATCCGAGCCCTGGGCCACCTTTTCCGCCCGTTCTTCATCGAGCTCCATTTGCGACCGTCCCAACCACTCCAAAATGGCCCCCGTCCGCTTGCGCAAGTCGTAGATCGACAGCTTCTCATTGACAAACCGTGGTTTCGACAGTTGGCCGAGAAGGTACTCTTTGGACGCCGCCTCCGCTAGTTTCTGCGCATCTGTATTCGTCGGCAGCCCGTTTCTTGTAGCTTTGCCGCTTTTGACCGAACTGGGCCGCAGGCTCTTGGACTGTTTGGCTCGTTTGGGCTTGGGGTTACGAGGCTCTTTCTTGGCCTTATCCTCTTCTAGATTTTCCGTCTCCAGCTCTTCCGATTGCAGGTTGAACTCTGCAGCATGGTCCAGAAGCCGTTTGCGGTCATTGCTGGTCGCCAGCGTACCTGTAGAGCCGGCCGAAGAGGACTTGGCACTTTCCCGAAGTGCTCTTTGTAACTGTTCATCGAATTCATCATGGTTGCGACGCTCTTTTCGCAGTGGCCGGTGGCCCGAAGTGCCCAGTTCTGATTCTCGGGACTCCAGACCGCTGGACACTTTACGGCTGGACCGGAGCCTCTTATCGTCCACAACATTAAGACCTTCCTCACAAAGAGCCACAAGCCGGCTTCGTTCCTCGTTCACAGGGAGGTATAAGGTTCTGCTCTGGCCATCATCGGGGTCCTTGATGAAGCGGTGGAGATCGGGCTTGCACTCCTCACACCAGTACTTATCGGGCACATCCTTATTGATAAAAAGACCCACACAATAGCCATGTTGCCAAACGGAACATTTGTCACACTGGATGAAAAGTCCATTGTCGATTTTGATGGCGTACTCGTCGAGAAGGAGCTGCAGGAGCAGCTTGTTGATGGCGGTGATTTCGTCCTGCCCGCATATACACCGGGTAACCTCGTCCTCGTCGGCCTCGATGGGAGACCCGACCTCGGTGTCTCCTGCAGGCAGCTTGCTATCTTGGGCCTTGGACCGGCCTGACCTTCGAGACATGATGCAATGGGTTTATGGGATGGCGTAGTATTAGGATGAGAATTATGGGGAAGATGACTGAGGTGCGGTTCGCGTCGTGCGCAGCTCATAAGTGCAATAGTTTAAAATTACCTCAAGAACCACACTAAAGTACATGACTGAAAAATACACAATACTTGGCCAAGAAGAAAAAACACGGCTTAACCAGAAGAAAAACTTACGTAAGCATAAGTAGTAGCCAAGAGATTTTCAATTAATCGAGTAAATATTTATTCTCTGTGGATCCAACACATTCACCGAAATCCAGTGTTTTCTGTTGTGCAAATCAGTGGATAAATCAGATTAGGGTACACTTTTTCTTGCTAATGTTAATACANACACATTCACCGAAATCCAGTGTTTTCTGTTGTGCAAATCAGTGGATAAATCAGATTAGGGTACACTTTTTCTTGCTAATGTTAATACAAAAAAAACCATAATTATAATATTTTTGTATTTCTGTGTATAGAACTAATTAGTATTTATATATGAATATGTATGATTATTGGGAGTAACGTGACTGGAATTTGCCGCACCTTCACTATACCTTTACTAAGACCATCATATCCAGTCAATAAATCATATAAACCATATAAGAATTATGTATAAATTATCTATAAACCATGAAAAATTAGTTATCCATAAACCATGAAAATAAGTGATCAGGAATCAAGTGTACTTGTAAAAAAGGCTCTAATTTATTATACTAATTTACTACTTTGTCGTGAGTATTAGAGTAGCATCGTAATTTGAAACACTGAAACACTGAAACATGTCCATAGTCTTTGGAATTAAGCTACAGAATATAAATGATGCACTTTTCTCTGAGCACAGTCCCTACCACATGGGCCTCTTATAGCTGTATTTTAAATGACATTTTGATGTTACCTGCTTTTATACCTAAAACAGTGAAACAGTGACCAGATGCATAAATTACCAGGGCTTTGAGTTGTACCACTAAAACTATTATTTTGGCTCATGTATAAATGTTTCATGTGAATATCCAATGTAATAGAACATTTACTATGACTACTTGATTTGCACTTTAATTGAGACATTGGATTGCGAAATCGCAGTGCACATAACCATTGTTTCCACCAGTGCTCGCAACCATTGTACTCACCAGTGCGCATAACCATTGTAATTACAAGTGTTCATAACCATCACCATCAGTGCAATAATCATTGAATAACCAATGAATTCACAGTGAATGGAAGTCAGTGGTAAATTAATTAATAGTGAATTAATAGACTCGATATTTGAAGGTCTTGCGGTTCAGAATCGGTAGGAACTTGCGTTGAGCTTCACTATAATAGTACTCTAAACCACACAAGTTAGAACTAAATTGCTCCACCAGAAATAACAAAGATCTTTACTTGAAGCCTTCACTTTGGATCTGGTTCCAAGAGATTTCTACCAATGTAAGGCCTCATAAAATACAGCCATACTATATTTACTAGGTATAGTATACGTGGACATGCACAATCACGTGACAAGTCTCTTTCCGGCTCTCTTTTAAATCACCATAACGTAATGTGCAAAGGGGAAATTGTAGACATGCAAAACAGTAGACACTCTAAAATTGATGGAATAAGATTCCTCCCAATTATTATCGAAGCTTTTATTTGAATCTTCCTATTTGCTCCTGCAGAGAACACAGAGGTAAGGTGTGTTTTCGATAGTGGCAGCTCTAGATTTTTTATTGATTCCGCGTGACATAAGAGATTAATGAAGTTAGACTGTTTTAGTCCGATAAAAGCCTTAATAGATGAATTGTTCAGATCTGTATGATACGAGCAAACTCCGTACACCCTAAGATTTCCTGGTGGAAAATCACGGAATTTGGTGGAGATGCGCAAGATTATAATCATGATTGCGTACCAAAAATCCAGTTCTCTTCAAAAATACATGAAGTTGGATCAGTAGAATCAGAAAAATCCCAAGAATGCCTTAGGGAAGTTTTAAGGGGTTTCATCGTTTTTTTTGCACCCAAAAACGTAGCTCTACTCAATCCGTAGTTTATATATAGGACCACCATATCCACCGTCCATCGTCCACCAACCAACCCATAACTAAATCTACTCTGTTTACAATAAAACCTTACTGAAAAATTCAAAATCTCCTATCTGCACTACCCATAAATATTATTCCTGGCTATTGAAATCAATGCATTGCTCTACAGGTCACGTGCTCTCCTCAGCCGTTTCGCAGCCGACTCGGACCTTCCCCTACGTTCTCCAACCACCACCTCTTCATCTATATGAATCTATTCCTGCATACCAACTAAGCTGAAATAGTTAAATCCGTACACCAAACCACTACATACTAACAAAAATTTTTACGACTACTTCACCAGAACTTCCATCTATGGTTATGGTCTTGGGATCTTCCCCTGTCCTGCAGACAAGGCGTGGCGACTTTTAATGATAAATTAAATGCGCATTTCACGCTCGCCTCTCACCAAGCCTCAGCAATCCCAATTATTCCCACCAAGCTCCACTAAACGCCACCCTTTTTCAATTGAAAAAAAAAAATGGCTATTGTCCCTAGAAATTTGACGGCTTTTGCTACCACCAAAACCATGCACCGCACGTGGGCAGGCACGTTCAAATGCCACCCCCAGGCGATTTTCCAGCCTCTGTCTGTTGAGCAGATCCAGGCCTTGGTCAATGAGGCCCGCAAACTTGGAAAGACTATCATGACGGTTGGTTCGGGCCATTCTCCTTCGGATTTGACCATGACCCTGGAATGGCTCTGTAATTTGGACAAATTCGACAAGGTGTTGAAGGAAGAGCCCTTTTCGGGGCCTACTGCTGATGGAGAAGGTACTGAGGTCAAGTATGTGGACTTGACCATCCAGGCGGGTGCACGTGTGTACCAGTTAAACGATTACCTTAAGCAAAACCGCTTGGCGATCCAGAACTTGGGCTCCATTAGTGAACAGTCCATTGCTGGCTTGATTTCTACTGGTACTCATGGTTCTCTGCACTACCACGGCTTGGTGTCTCAGCAGGTCGTTTCTTTGGAATTGGTGAATGGAGAGGGAAAGGTGGTCACGTGCTCGTCGGTCGATAAGCCCGATCTCTTTAGAGCGGCCCTTCTTTCGCTTGGGAAAATCGGGATCATTACCAAGGTCACCTTGCGTGCAGTCCCTCGCTACACCATCAAGCTGAGACAAGAAATCATCAAGTTCCTGACGCTTTTACGCGAATGGGACCTGATTTGGCTTGACTCCGAGTTTATCCGTATCTGGTGGTTCCCTTACTCGGGCAACTGTGTGTTGTGGAGAGCGTCCAAGTCGGACGAGCCGTTATCTCCGCCCCGCAGCTCGTGGTACGGCACCTTTTTGGGCCGGACTTTCTACGAGTCCTTGCTTTGGATCTCCGTTAACATTCTCCCCCGCTTAACTCCGTGGGTCGAGAAATTCGTCTTCAAACAACAGTACGGAAACGTGGAGACGTTGGGTGCAGGAGACATTGCTGTGCAGAACTCCGTGGAGGGCTTGAACATGGACTGCTTGTTCCTGCAGTTTGTCAACGAGTGGTCAGCTCCCTTGAACTCCGGAACCCAGACTTTGAACAAGTTGAACGATGCCATCCAGAAAGCAGCAGCTTCTGGAGACTACTATGTGCACGCCCCAATCGAAGTGCGTTGTTCCAATGTCACCAACTCCAACACTCCCTTCAAAGACGATAACGGAACCGAGTCCTTGCACCCCAGTCAAGAGTGGTTGCTGCACAGAACACGGCTCAGTGCAGGACCTGTTCCCGGCAACAACTTCCGGCCCCTCTTGGATAACTCGCCGGTGCAGGAACACGAACCGGACCAGGACAAAATCACCAACAATCAATTGACCATGTTCGTGAATGCAACCATGTACAGGCCGTTTGGCTTCAACGTGGCCACACACCAGTGGTACCAGATCTTCGAGAACATCATGAGCGAGGCCAAGGGCAAGCCCCACTGGGCCAAGAACTTCATTGGGTTGCATGGAAAGCACGAGAGCGAGGCCGATATCCAGAAACAGATTGGGTATGGCGGCAAACCTTTTTACACCATGATGGGGTTCCAACCGGTCATGCAGGACTGGTTTGGCAAGGACCTTGAAACTTATACCAAGGTGCGTGAGGAGATGGACCCAGAAGGTGTGTTTATGAGTGGAAAGGACTGGGCCCTCAGAAACGGAATCGTTAAGGAGTAAGACACAAGGACAGTCGGAGCCCATGAGCTTAAAGGTGTTTGTTCATGTTTTCTATTAAATAGTAGTAAATTAAGTCATCTATTCAGATCTCTGAGAATCTCTACTTGAATGGAGCAGTCATTGGGTCAATCACCTCACCCTGGCGAATAGACACCTTCGGAAGAATGGATTTCTGGAACGTGGTCTTGGAGGCCCATTGTTCTCCAATAGGCATCCGCAACGACCGCTCGTACTGCTCAACAGACTCGAAGGGGAACGGCACGTTGGCAGACTGGTACTTCAAATTGTTCAGGTTGGCCCGCTCGTTGATGATCACGTCGTCCAACTTGTTATCCTTTCTCTTTTCCTGGGCAACCCCATCCACCTTGCGGATAAACTTCTTCTTGGGTTTCTTGGTGACTCCTGCTCCTCCCCAGCCTCCCCATCCGGGTAAAGTCATATCCTCCTCTTTATCGCCTTCTTCCTCCACAAGTTTTCTCTTTTCGGCCTTGAACTCGCTGACCACATCTTCTCCTGCAAATGCTTCTTGGATGAGGTCGCTTTGCCGGAACATGCGCACGTTCTCCGTGTCATCTTCACTATGGTCGTCGTCGCTGGCCATCACGTCTCCACTCATATGCATGACCTTATCTAGATCCACCAAGGTGTGGGCGGATTTGTCTTTTTTGGTGAGGCTCTGTTTGTCGAGGTGTTTGGAGATTTTGTTGGCTGATTTGGAGAGTTTGGACGAGCTCTGGTCCACCACGTGTAAGTTCTTCAGTTTCTGCACGGGTGTTTCGTCCACCAACCATGGGTTTTCATCACTGAACCCTCCAAAGTCGTCATCGTCTTGGTCCTTGTCCAGATCATTATCCAGAACCTTCACCTCCTCCACCTTATCCTCCACCTTATCCTCCACCTTCTCCTCTGGCTCTTTCCTGGAGCCCTGCATGCGTGACACGAGGTTCAGGGCCTCGTCGTCTCTATAGTCATGTAGAACGTCCTCGTCCACCTGCTCCATCTCCGTCTTGGCTGCATTGACTTTTTGTGAGTACGAGCGACGGCCCTGGTTGTCCTGTCTGTTGACGGACGTGGAGTCGTGTTCAAACTCCTCTATGCCCGAGCCCTCTCTCATTTCCTTTAAGAACTGCAACTCCCGTTGGTTCTCCTTCTTGCGTCGTTCATCTGCACTCTTCATGAAGTCCATGGCCAACACTCCCTTTCCAAGAAGCCCCCTTTCCACGGCCTCCTTCTCCTCGTTATCCTTGGCCACGTCCCTCTCGATATCCTCAATGTCCTCATCACTCTGCTCGCCATCCACGTACCCCAATTGTTTGGCCCGCAACCGCTCTCCAGACCGTAACATTTCCTCCAACTCGGCCCGCGAAGACGCATCCTTGGAGATGCCCGACTTGATCATGTTCCTGGCCCATTTGCTCTGCGTCTTGTGACGTAAAGACATGCGCTCCTCGGCCCGTTTCATCAGGAGTTCTTGGTCACCATCTTCACCGTCGCCTCCTCCTTCCAAATCCAAATCAGCATCCTCCAATAAATGTGCATCCCTCAACCGTTCCCGCTTTTTGATTTTATGGTACTGCTTGGACTTGATTTTCTTGATGCGCTTGGCCCGCTGCTCATCGCGGAACATCAACTCTCGCATGCGCCGCAACTCTTGCGTGCGTTGAAACATATCTTCTTTGGAGAGCTTGGCTGCTTCGATCTGCTCGAACCTCTGCTCGTTGCTTTCGTCAAGAAGAGCACTTTGCCGTAAAAGCGACTCCACTTTATTTTCAAGCTCATTTTTCCGGATACTTTCATTGACCAATTGAAGATCCGCTTCGGCTTGTGCTTGTTCATCTTCATCTTGGTCTTGGTCCTGTTCCGTATTCTTGACCAATGGGAACTGGAGATGGTCTGCGTCGCGCATCTTGCGCACGGAATCTTTCCACTTGTCGAGATCTTGTTTGGTCATTTCGTAGGCGGCTTTCCGGTCGTTTCGCTCCTGCACTTGGCGGGGCAACGGCACGGCCACGGCTCCTGATCCTTGACTTGTTCGGTTGGTTTCAATGAGTGGCGCCACGCTGGAATCCGTGGTTCCCATCATTTCTGCCATGCTGAGCTTCTGCCCGCCTGCAGGAAGCGCATACTCGTCTTCATCTCGCGTATCGTTGATAAGTCTCTTGTGCTTGACCTCTTTGGGTATGCTGCTGACGATTTTTTGCCGGGTGGACAAGAGGTCGATTTCCTCGTTGTCGGATCCCCGGAGCATTTCGCCTTCGGACTCCGACTCCGAGTCCGACTCCGAGTCACTGCCTGAACCGGACTCACTTCCTGAACCGGACTCGCTTCCTGAACTGGACTCGGACTCCCAGTTCTCATTGAACACCAACTCATTTTGGCCCAGACTGCTTTTGCCCAGACTCTTTTCACTCTTGCCCAAATCCTTATCGTCAAGATCCCAGGCCTCCGAAAGCGTCACGAGCTGAGACTCGTCAAGACTGGCGTACTCCTCGTCTTCGTCCTCACTGCTCTCTTGTTGGGCGTTTTTCTTGCGTTTTTCTCGGATGGTATTGGAGAATTTGGAGTCCAAAACATCGGTTTCCTCGTCGGAGCCAAACGCTTCGTCCGAGTCGATTTCTTCATCGGTGAGTGGATCGTTCTTGGTGCCGTGCGGCTCCTTCAGTAAATGCCGGGCATCCATGATTCCATCTCTCACACTGAACTCGCCTTGGTCTGAGTCCAGGCCACTTTCCGTCTCGTACCCGTTCTGCTGGCGTTCTGCATGGTGGAATGCATTTAAGATCTTCTTCTCCGACCGCTTCTTTTGCGACCTCTGCTTTTTCTTGACCATTTTGGGCGTAGGGGAAGATTTTGGTGAGTGATGACTTTTGATGCGGTGCGATGTGCGATGTGCGATGCCGCGGGAAACCCGTACACCACACATCCTCCTCTCACAAAGGTATTCCCAACGAAAGGCCCATTTCTGGGTCTTGGAAGTTGTAAAAGTGGGTTCTTTGGATTTATTGAATTCTTGGATTTTTGCGTTCCTTTAAGTTTTAAAGAAAATCGAGTTTATATGCAGTCTAAACGGGCCCTGTGCTGGCCTTCCCGGGCTCATAACCCATCACTATACGCCAATTCTTCAAGCCACAAACTAATCCCTACTACAATTTTACTGGTACTATTCTCTAGTACTATCAATATGTTACTGGTACTATTCACTAGTACTACCACTTGTATGTAGTATCTGGCACTGGGACTCACAAGCACAAGCACAAGCTCAGAAGAACAATCTCATAGAGCGGTGCTGTCCTCGGTTCCATCTGCCCTTCTCACCTCGACTCTTGGCAACCGCATTTACAATGCATCTAGGCGGTCGTTGATCTCATCTGCAGACAAGTTCTTGACACGGGGCCCCACATCGCTGGTCCCCCGGAACCCCAACAAATGGTCTTGTGGGTTGCTGATGACGGAAATGTCCAAGTTGGCGCCGGTCAACTCACCGTCCACCGACTCCTTCAAGGCCAAAAGCGCCACGTGGATCACATCCTCCAACTCCAAGTCCTCGTTCCACCGCTTCTCCAAGAAGGTCTTGGCAGACACCGCAGTCTTGCCAATAGCCGTCGCTTTCCAAGGGAAGTAACTACCTGAGGGATCCACCTGGTACAACTGGTACTTGTCGGAGTGGGCATCGTAGCCTCCCACCAATAACGACACGCCAAACGGCCGGATACCTCCGGATTGTGTCAGCTCCTGCATGACCTTGGCCAACTCCTGCACCAAGATCTTGACCGGCGGGTACTCGTTGTAAATGCGCTTGTAGTTTGTGTGGGCCAACTTGCGGGCTCTATCCACCAAGACCCGGAAATCAGGGCCCATGCCCGAATACGTCATGGCAATGTCGGGCGTGATCATCTCCACCTTGGAGTTGCATTCGTGCTTGACCAATGACAGATTGGCCTTTCTCTCCGTGGCGAGCACCACGCCACTATCGGACTTTATGCCTATGGTGGTGACACCTTGCTTGACGGCGTTCAACGCATACTCAATCTGGACCAATTTCCCGCTGGAGGTTAGTACGGCTGGAGAAGGCAGCTGTATAGAGGCCGGGGGAGGGTTACATACCTTGGCGAGAATGTCGTCAACGAAAACGAGTACCGGTCTGCCATGCTTGGGGCTTTAGTTGGTGGGTGGAGTTCGCCTTCAAAGCGCACCGGTATCACGTGCAAAGTCACGTGAAAACAAAACACCCGTACACCACGCTTATAGCCAGGAATAAACATACAAACATACATATAGATATCTATCCATAGTAGTTACCAAGCTAAACAATGCAACGTTGTGCAATAAATGCAGTAGAATTCAAGTATAAATATTATAATGGGTATGTCAGCGAGTCTACTCCTCGTCATCAGTGTCCACGGGCTTTGGAGTTCCCTTTGGACTGCTCAACCACTCAATGTGACGCAATCTTCTTCTCTCAGCCTGCAACTTCTTCTCGTTTCTGGTCATCTTGACCTTTCTGACTCTCACCTTGATATTGGCAGGCGACTCGTCATCGTCTGCTCTCTTCTTGGCTGGCGTGGGTGCAGGAGATCCTTCGGTAGACTCTCCTCCATCGGCGAACCTGGATGCGTCCACCACTGCAGAGCCCTTCTGCACCACTTCTCCATTCTCCACGTGCCACTGCTCAGGACACAAGGCTCCCACAAACTCGTTGTTGTGGGAAATCATCACCACACCTCCGCTCCAGTCACGGATGGCCACTGCCAATCCTCCCAACGAATCTCTGTCCAAGTAATTGGTGGGCTCATCAAGAACCAACAAGTGGGGGTTGTTCCACATGGCTCCGGCAATAACAACCTTCACCAATTGTCCTCCGGACAACGAGCCCATGGGCGTATGGTCTGCAATGTCTCCGTCCAAGCCCACATCCTCGAAATGCTTTCTAATCACCGACGGCGTCAATTCTCTGTATCCCAAACCTTCTCTCGAAGCCTCGTGATCATCGAACTTCTGCACCAACTTGGTGAATCCTTGTTCAATCAAGAACTCACGGGAAATCCACGAGTTGAACTTGGGCAAAAAGTTTCTCCATTTGATTTCGTACTGGAACGACTTCTTCAACTTTTGTCTTCCCACGAGCGCCTCAATCTGGCGCGGTCCTTGGCCCTCTCCAGAATCGATCAACTTGGCCATGATATCCTTTTCTTCTTCGGAAATCTTTCTGGACTCCTTCAACAACACCTCACGGTCGTCTCCAAATCTGTATCTCCACTGGAGGTACTGGTTGGCGGTCTTTTCCTTGTGCTGTTCCACGTGCTGCAATGCGTGCTGGGCAATGTACCCAATTCTCAAGTTGGGGTGCTTCTCCACCTTACCCTCATTAGGAATGGTTTCTCCAGTCAACAACTTGATCAACGTCGACTTTCCTGCTCCGTTGGGTCCAACAATTCCCACACGTGACGATAACGCCAAGCTGCACGACACATTCTTCAACGAAGGCTTGGGTGCTCCGGGATAACTGAAAGTCACGTTGTTCATCCGGGCAATGGCTCTCGTATTGGACTTGACTCCGGACAAGATTCCTGGAGGTGGGAAGGCCATCTTGACAAGCGAGTCTGTCAAGATGTAGTAAGACTTTCCTTCGGGCTTCACCTTGACAAACTCAGACAAGTTTCCCTTGTAGTAGGCCAACTTCTTGTTTTCATAATGGATGATATCCGTACAAACGGCATCCAAGAACCCAGAGTCGTGCGAAACAATCAAGGACGTAATCTGCGTGTTGTCCACCAAGTACTGCTCCAACCACTTGACGTTGGCCACATCCAAGTGATTGGTGGGCTCATCCAAAAGCAAAATGTCAGCCTTCATCAACATGGCACGGGCCAACTCCAACTTCATCTTCCATCCTCCAGACAATGAGCCCACATTTTGCTCCAATCTCTCATCTGGGAATCCAACCTGCTTCAATGCATGAGAAATATCGTCTCTGCTGACATTCTTCAACTCGGGGTCCGAAGCAATGAAACTCACCAAATCCATGTCTCCTTCTTCTCCCTGCAATCTGTGCTCGACGAAACACGTGCGCAATTCGTCTGGAGATGGGAACCCTTCCAATTGGCCCTTGGAAATGGCTCTCATCAACGTCGACTTACCTGCACCATTTCTACCACACAAACCGTACCGGTGTCCCTTCAACAAGCGCAAAGTGGTCTTGTTCAACAACATCCGGGACCCGTAGGCCAACGAGAAATCGGTATTGACAATCTCCACTGCTCCCTCGTCAAGCTCCTCGGCTTGCTTGTTGTTGGAGTTGAACAAAGCCTTGATATTGTGAATGATCTGTTTCACGTACTTTTGTTTGGACTCTGCAGAAAACTCATCGAGCGTGGACACTTCAGTGACCATGAGCAAATACTCCTCCAAGCGCTTCCAGTCGTTGACATTGGCATCAGTCTGCAAAATCGTGGCAAGGTACGAGTTTTCAGATTCACCTTGGATCAACAACTCGGCCAACTTCTCCAAGTCGGCATCGCCCAAATCTTCAGTGTAGAACTTCTCAGCTTGAGCAATCAGGATCCGTCCATGGAATTTACCGTCCAGCTGCTCGTCCTTGGCATCTTGCAAAACCTGCAAAGCCTTTGCACCCAAAGATCTGACCTCGGGCAATGAAGCGTTGTTGACGACCTTCTCAATGCCCGGCATTAAGATGGGAATGTAGCTCTCGATTTCTCTTTTGATGTTAACTAAACGGGTCAAGTTTTCCGTCACGGTAACCGTCTGTCTCAATTGGTCATTGGAAGACGAAGACATCTTCAAGGATTTGTCCAAAATTGGCACCAACAACGACAAAACAGGCTCAGTCACCTCAGCCACAAATGTCACCGAAGACAAGTTCCGGATACACTCTGGAACCTTCTTTGGGTTGGCCAAAGTGTCCACAATTAAATCGTACTTGTTTTGCAAGTCCAAGTTGTCCAAAACCTTGACAAACTTCTTGAGGGTTTTCAAACCTTGCGCAGCCACCTCAGGCTTAAAGTCTGTGGCCAAATCAGTCAAGACAGGAACTGTAGTTTTGAACTTCATCTCCAACAAGTCTGCAGGAACGTCATCAATCAACTTGTCAAAGGTCTGCAAAGCAGCAATCTTGGAGTTCCACTTGGCAGAAGAAGCCAAGTAAGTCAAGAGCTCGTCAATCACCACCGAGCCAAGTGCTTCAACTGGGAATGTCCCGTACAAAACGTCAAAGGTCTGCTTGGCGGCACGGATGATGTTCTTGTCCTTATCGGCGAAAAAATCCAACACAGGCGAGAGGAACTGGGTCAAATGGCACTCCTTGGGAGTCTGGCCACCCAATTTGAGAGCAATCTGCTGCACAATCACCAAACCGGCTTCACGCACCAAAGCCGAAGTTTTAGGCTTGGCAAATGACTTGACAACCTCAAGAATCCTCCATTCTTCCACCACCTGCATGGTAGGCTGTTGTAGGATAATGTCAGCGATTTCTTCAGCACACTTTTTAACATCGGCACTCTTGGTGTATGACTGGATCAGGACCAAGTGGTCTTGGATGGGCGAGTCCACGGCCAACTTGGTGAGAGCGGAATTAAGAGACGACACGGAAACAGTCGAGCCGGAAGGGGTCATTGGAGTAGCACTGCCACTGGCCACGGTGGATCCTGCACCGGGGGTTCCAGTGTTCAGGTATCCAAACTGGGGGCTAAAAGTCCCGTCTGAATATTGCCCCTGGTATTGGTTTTGGTATTGATTTTGGTACTGCCCTTGGTATTGGTTCTGGAACTGGGCGTTGTAGTTTTCGGGCTGGTAGCCGTAGCCCCTAGCCAGCAGTTGCTGCAGCTTTTGCAGCTTCAAAAAATCATCAAACGACTGCTTCTTGGACATTTGGGGAATAGTTGGTGTGAGATGATGAGCAAAAAAATGTTCTGTGAACACGGGAAGCGATGCTCAGACCCGTGCACCGAGGCTCAGCACATCCGTACCCCTCACATAAACGTGCATTTGCAAAAATGCTATTCTAGGGATGCCCAAAAAATTGTTGAAGATGAGTGGGGGAGAGGATGAAAATAGGAGAATAGAGAAGAAGAACAGGAGAGGGAAGGAGGAAGAAAAAGGGGGAAAAAAAGGGGGTGAGAGAAGATATGGGGAGGAAGCAAAAAATTGACGACGGCGGATTTGGGGCCCTTTTATATTCTTCATGCGAGGGGTGCGGCTCGCTTACAATTGCAACCACAAAACTGCAGCCACAAACACAAACGGGCAAAGTATAAAAGGTGCATAATCGGTGCATATGGGTTCGAATCGGGTGTTTTTTTCTGATTGTGGTTGTGCAAAAAGTCTTGATTCCGAGTCACGTGACGCGGGACGTTCTCACCTTATCATGACATTCTGGGTCAGTCATAAGATATCACCAATAATAGATGAGGCCAATGAATTACGAAAAGCCCAAACATCCGGGACCAAAAGGCATGGTGGAAATCTAAACATCCTGGAAATCCAAACATCCAGAAACATCCAGTCGGGCCTTTTTTATTATGATTATGATTTTTGGTGGAGGAATCGGGCTACTCATTTTTGAGTCTATAGAAGCGGAGCGCAGCCGTGTGCGCGGTGTTTTCAAAACTATCATTCATATGGGCAATGCACGACCATGGATATAGTTGAACGAACCAAGTCTATTCATGTTTATCAGTAATTTCACACGTGTGAAAATACTCTTAAATACAATAGCCGGTCTGATTCTGATATTTTGGGCCTTCAAATGCATAAAAAATGCAATGCACTTCCGTTGGTTATGGTCTCCATGATAAGTATACCGACCCGAATTCTCATAAAAAACCGGGTCCTGCCATCTTGTTATTCCATATGACGATATCGTTCCCACCCGAAAACAAGGTACTTGTATTTGAACCTTGGATCATTATGTCAAAACCTTGGATCATAATATCCAGGAGATTTGACCAGTAACTGATACACCATTAATGAGTCCATACAGATACCCATAGATTCGACGGCATGACCAAAGCTGAATCCCAATATCGCCTTTCCATAGAAATGCACCAAAAAAACCTTATACTTTCAATCCCAGACATTCACAGACATTCACAGACATTCACAGGCATTCACAGACATTCACAGGCAATTGAATCAGACACTGTATCAAGACTGCATGTCAGTGATCATAGAACATAGAAGGTATTGCGGTAGTGAACACGAACAGTTCATGACCGTAAACTGTTTCATTCAGCAAATCTATGGAGATTCAGCAAAATTCACGGAGATTCAGCAAATCTATGGAGATTCAGCAAAATTCACGGAGATTCAGCAAAATTCACGGAGATTCAGTAAATCCATGGAATTCAGCAAAACCTCATGGAAGTCCAGTGAAATCCAGCAAAACTCCAAGGAAAATCAACAAAACTTCATGGAATTTCAGCAAAATCCAGCAAAACCTCATGGAAATCCAGCAAAATCCAAAAAAACTTCATGGAAAATCAACAAAACTTCATTGAGTTGATTTGAGTTCATTGAGTTCATTGAGTTCATTGAGTTCATTGAGTTGTTTTGAGTTCATTGAGTTCCTTGAGTTGTTTTGAGTTCATTGAGTTCCATGATTCATACTTCCATAGAGTTGGATCCATTTATATAATGAAGTACCATGACTATGACAGGATTTCATCAGCTATGACAGTTTCGGCATCGCTTTCATCCTGAGGCGCATCTTCGTCCTCCGGTTCCGGGAGCAGGTTCAGCTCCTTGATCTCGTCTTCAAAAGCAGCTTTTTGATGAGCCAAAGTATCCTCGCTCTTTAAAGTGTAGCGTTCAAAAAGACCCTGGGGCTTCTCCGAAGTGGCGTCAAAGAGGAAACTGTCGGCGGACTCTAGAAGATCGGAATATGCGTTTTCTGCAGGACGCATGGGGTTTTCCACACCACTCAGAGGAGGCCGGAGCAAGTCAATGATCTCTCTGATGGACTCATTGAGCGTTTGTCGGGCATCCCGGACTGCATCCAAGTGGATATATGGAATCTCGGTGGTTTTCTGTTCAGTCCCAGCTCCAGAACCAGACAGAACAGACAAGCCAGACATTTTTTCCACAACAGAATCCAGCCCTTCAACTAATTTTTCTAGAGAAGCCGATTTTTGTAGAGAAGCCGATTTTTCCAGAGAACCCGACTTTTCCAGAATAGAAGGACTCAATTTCCCCAGAACACCCACCTTTTCAGCGCCATTTTCAACGCCATTTCCAGCGAAATCGTCCGTTCTTTCAGTTGAATCAAAAGCTGCATCGGGAACAGACTCCGTTCCCTGATTCAGTAAACGAGCCTCCAAGTCCCGGATCCGAAGCGCCTGCTTCTCATTCAAATACCTCACGGAATTCAATTCACTGGTCAACTGCTGAATGCGGTACTTCATCTCTGATTTCTCGAGGTTGGTGATGATCTTGAAGCGCTCCAAGTTGGTGAACTCCGAAGTCAAGTAACTGATGACTCCCGGAAGCGTGTAGTTAGCCAAAAGAGGCGGGGCGGGCGTTGGTTTTGGCGGGCCGCCGGGGGTGTTACTGTGCAGGCTGTTTCCGGGAGCTGGGCCTGCCATATTGGGCGTGTGTTTGTTGGGCACGTTGTTCATGGGGGGGGGGGGGAAAGACGTCCTGTTGTGGGCGCACGTGACAGTCCAGGTTTAATGAGAGAGTGCGCTCGTCTACATTATCGTGTCACGTGATGCACTCTAGCACAAGTTTCCCAATAGTCTTCCAGCCAATACGATTTTCATCCAGTTTTATTTCCAGTCAATATCTCAAGAGAATCCTAACTCAATTGAGTAATATTACCAAATTTTGTCTCCTCTCTAATAATGTCTATTATTAAACCAAAAAGAGCCAAAAAACCAGAGGTCCTGTATATAGCACAAGATCTAAACCTTTACCACTTTAGACCCATTTCCCAATGGCCACCGAGTTTGGGGGCTAGGCAGCCTTGGTATCTCTAAAAATGGCTACATGTACACATACTGGTTTTCTCGAAATGATCAATTCTTAATTCTGGATGAATTAAATTGTCTTCGTATATTCAAGGACGTTTCATCATCACTAAAATCACTAAAATCAACAAATCAACAAATCAACAAATCACTAAAATCAATAAATTAATAAATTAATAAAACAATAATCAATAAATCACCCGTAAGACTATTAATAGTGTCCATTTTATTCCAACAGTAGATGGTGGACAAAGCAGATTAATAGACAGGTTAATAGACAGAGAACAGAAGACTAGAAGCCATGGAATATGGACGTTTTTTTAGAGAAAAAAAACACCAATAGACTCTTTTACAGATACAAAGATAGGTCGGGAGTTTTTTCCGCCAGGTTTTCAGCCAGGATTTCAGCCAGGATTTCAGCAATGATATGGTTATGACAAGCAGCTAAAGGACTTGAAAAAAATAAGATATGACAAAAATTTTTGGGACTTGATGATATGTTGAAAGTTAGTATTGACTTGAAATCATGGTTTATAATTGACTATTTTCATCCACTTTAGACGTGGCATGGTGTCTATACAAATATCCAGTGCACCGTATTGCGCTTGTATACAGGACCATCTCCAAATATACTTTTCTACAGGTCCAAAACTCCTTTCTACAGATCCAAATATACTTTTGTACATATCTCAATCTACTTTTGTACAGATCTAAATCTACTTTTCTGCAGATCCAATATACTTGTCTACAGGAAATCGTCCCAGACTCTACTTGCCTAAACTAAAATCCATCAACTCCTCACTTTCCACTTTATTCTCATTTACGCTTCTTATTTTTTAGTCTAAAAATTCCTACGTTAAATCATAAGAACCTGATTGAAGCTATGAAAACGTCATGATTATATATTTCATGAATACTCTTGGTTACAAGAAGCTGGATCTGGTAAACGTTCACCTCAAGGTGTGGGACATACAATCCAATCGTTATATTGGATACATTTGAAGATAAAATTCCACGGGATCAAACACCAAAAGCAAAGCACCAAAAAGCAAAAAGCAAAAAGCAAAAAGCAAAACCCTGAGCCATGAAAGTTCCATGTCGATACGAATTTAGGCCATTGCCTGGACGAATTAGAGCATCAGTTTCGTATTATAGATACTTTTTATTGCATGAAACTAATAAACTTGATCCTAGAGCTGATTCAGCACCAGCTAAAATCATCATGAAAATACCGTTAAAGAACTACATTTCTATCGCCATCAATAAACTTATTATATTGCTATTAGCCATTTTATGTATGAGATTATGTTAAATAATACTGATTATCAAGCTACTGGTTTATTGGTTTTATCTGTAGATTTACCATGTATTTATTTTTAGTTATGTCTATAGGTATACTTCATTACCAGGATTTCATTCAGACATTAAAAAACGCTACTCAGCGTTCAATAGATGAGGTATTTTATTTTTTAAAAAAAGGGTACCATTATTATTACTTACTTTCCTTATTATTTATTATTTCTCTATAGGTAAGTTGTGTCTTTATACATTAAATGAAATGAGAGACATACAGAAATGAAAAAAGAATCTAATTGAACATAAGAAAGAGTAGAGAGGTTAGTTTAGATGAGGCATCGTCATAAGTGAGAGCATGATACAATTAATAATATGGCTTTATTACAAAAAGAGTCTTTGGAGTCAATAGAATAGAGACATTATACAAGCGTAGATACTCTAGACAATAGAGTAAAAAGAGTCTTTGGAGTCAGTAAAGTAAAAGATCCAGTAAAGTGGAAAAGTCAGTAGAGGATGGAAGTGGAATAGTAGACGAGTCAGTAAAGCAGAGTCAATAGAGTAAAGTAGAATGAGGAGGAGTGATGTCCCTATGAAATTGACCATAAGATCACAAAAAAAAAGATAACAAAATTGTTCAAATTGCAATCATTTCCTCCATTTTACCTTGATTCTATACTAAGATAAATTTATGAATCCTCCTGGACTTGGAATTCACCACAGAAAAATCTATGAGTAGAAAATAAGATTGTAGAGTCACTCTTGGAAATGCCGAAGATTGGCCATGAATCTTGACTCAGTAGGCTAGTTACAGTCTTTAAACAGTCTTTTTACAGGCTATTTACAGGCTTATTAAGGGCTATTTCCAGGATTTTTACAGTATTTTTACAGTATTTTACAGTATTTTACAGTATTTTACAGTATTTTACAGTATTTTTACAGTATTTTACAGTATTTTACAGTATTTTACAGTATTTTACAGTATTTTACAGTATTTTACAGTATTTTACAGTCTATATACAGTCTATTTGGGCAATATCCTTACAGTAGTCTATTCAAAACAGTCTATTTACAGTCTTTTTACACTATTTTTGCAGTATACTTAAGAACTATTTAGAGTATATTTGAGCTAAAATTCAACAATAGTTTATTTAAAACAATCTTTTTCCAGTCTTTTTCCAGTACATTTAAGACAGTCTAATTAATCATAATCTATTTAAGATCAGTTTATTTAACAGCAGTCTTTCTAACAATAATCTCTTTACAGTTTGTTTGAGCCAAAGTCTTCTAATAGTCTATTTAACCATAATCTCTTCAAAACAGTCCATTTACAGTGTTTTTCACAATAATTTCTTGGTGAGTTCGATTTATGAAACGACAATTCAATGGATCTGGAATTTTATAAACACTTGATATGATAAACACTTGTACTATGACCGGAGCTAACTAAACCCTATAGCCGTTCTGGCGTATGTCCCATGGCCATATTCTCTCAGAGACTATAGTCACAGACTGTCAGATACATTGTCTAGTAGATGAACTTGTGAATAAATCAAAAATAGGTATACCTCAAAGATCTATTTTAAGCCCAATATTATCTAATATTGTATTAGATTCAGTAGATAAATTCTTAACAGGTAAATTTAATCCAATATACAAAAACCTAAAATATTTAAGATATAATTAAATATATGATATAATTAGATTTACTTAATGTTATTATATTATTAATAGTTAATAAAGGTTCAATTTCAAATTGATCTAATGGTGAAAAAAAACATAGGACTTTTTATTCCCTTCATTACTAAAAATAAGTAAATAAATAGTATAAATATGTAAAGATAAATAAGTTCCCATAAATATACAACTTCCCAGCTTGCTGGGGGATATGAAAAGATAAGATAAGATATCTACATAAACAATATATTTATATATATAAAGCTGGCTATACCAGGTTTAACAGGTTATTATTCTAAAGATATAATTATAGAATCATTATATGGTACTTATACATTAAGTGGTTATATTATGTATTTCATAGCTACATCTTCAGCTACATTAACTGCTATTTATTCTTTAAGAGTTTTATACTCAACTTTCTTTATCAAAGGCATGAACAGATGATGCAATTGGATCTTGGACAAAAGTAGACAGGTCCGTACAGTACTAGCCACATACTACTCTGTGAAAGGCGCACTGATTTAACGCATATTTCAAGCCACATGTTGATCAAGACTTGATTGTTCAATTCTACGAATAATAAATTCGTTTCCTACTTCCTCTTAAATACTATGTTGTAGGTTAGGCAGGCAGAGTGCACCAAAAGTACTACTTGGTTACATCACCTATAGTAGTTCATAAGCTGCAGGCAAGAAGCAATACTCCACATGTCAGTATTCTCCAAACCAAAATACCTTAAATATCATCCTCTCCATCATTATATAGCATTCATCATCTTAATCGGATTGGCGAGTTACGTATTTTCGGGCTAATGGCTTCGATAAGCGGTGGCCTGCATACGCAGGGCCAGAACGGGCCGTTCCGGGGCTTATATCCAGTTCCGACCTATTGACTTAGGTCGTTTAATCCTCCTCACAAAAGAATATATCAAGTACCTTGAGAGTTGAATGGACTCTTCATAATTTCGTCACCAAAAAATCTTCGGGGGAACGTCTGGTTTGAAGTGTGCAAAGAATTACGTCAACGGCATGTTGGGCACGTGACCTTTCCGAGGGTCCCACCCCATCAACACAAAAGCCTATTCATACTTATAAAGTATGAAAATAGCTATAAATAAAATCCTTACATCAAACTGCCTTGCTGCTTGAATTTTAAATGAGTAGTACATTTATTTTTGGGTCGTGCGCAGCCCATAAAATAACTAAGTATTGTTCTTTTACTACACTAACTTTCACACCGTTCATTTATTCTTGGATTTCCCAATTTTACTTTTAGAGTAGATTTCTGAAAAATTAGGTTAAATAATTTGTTCTAATAGAAATGGCATAATTTCCATGAAAAAAGTCTTGTTAAGCGTTAAGCTATTCTTGCCTAAAATCATCCTGTAGTATTGGAATTTTGGACGAGTTTTGCAATGACACCATGCAAAAAAAAAAAAAACGGGGGGAAAGTTAGGTAGTAAAAAAAAAAAAATTTGATATCACAGCAATAAACTTGAATATCTCAATGGCTGAAGTTTTAGATGGTAAAATTAGTGTAAAAAACAACTAAAAAACGTTTCATCATTGAAATATGAATTTATACTTTTTACATCTCCCCCAATGCTTGTTTATATACAGTCTATACAGTCTATACAGTCTATTTACAGTCTATTTACAGTCTATACAGTCTAATTAACAATTGTCTATTTCAACATTCTATTTAGGGTGGGAGTTAACTGTAACTTAAGGAGGTCGATGCCAATCCTGTATATAACATCCAAGTGCTGCATACACGGCCACAGTAGACTAAGCTCAGTTGCCCGAGGCCCAGTCGTTCAAGCCGTACCTATTTCTAGCCACCTCGATGGCGTAAAACTGGATTCTCACGGCGAAAATGGTGTTTTCCTGCAGGTACTCGTCGCTGGCCTTGGTCCGCAACAACGTTCCAAAGTTATAGTCGTCAATCTCCTTGAACTTCTCGCAAAACGCCCGCCACCGGGCCTTCCCCGAAACGCTCTTCATCTCCTCCTCCACAATCTCCGCCACTTTGCTCTTATCCTTGAACTCGGGGAAATCCTCCATCAACGTGTCAAAGAGCTGGTCATCGTACGTGGTCAACTTGAGCTGCGACGCCCTGACCTTGCCAATAAGATTCCAGTACGTTTCAGCCTGCACCACGGCCTTGACCGCGAATTGCTTCTCGATATCCTCGAGGTTGTCTGCGTTGTCGGCGTCGAACTTGGTAGCCATGATGAGTAGTTGCGCAACGAGATTTTCGCGCGCCATTTCTCTTGATCGATGGACTACACAGTACTATACAGTCATTAGTACTACATAGTACAGTACTACTACTACTACATAATACAGTAGTACTCCATAATACATTAGTACTACATAATACAGTAATACTACATAATACAGTAGTACTACATAATACACCAGTCGATAGTTTATCAAGTTTTAATGGCAACCGCTTGAAAATGTTAAATCTTTGTTCATCATTTGTATTTATAATTTACAATATTTTTAATGAGACATCTGATATCCTTGAAATTGTACCTTAACATGTGAAATTTTGTATGGCGTTCCATATTCCTGATGCTAAAGCTATAGCCTTTTTTCTTTATCAATTAAAAAGGGTTTTTTAGCGAACGATATAGGTAATATTTTATAAGGTTTTTTAAGCACCACAGACTTTCCAAAAGTCTTCAGCTCTTGACTCCATTTCTTTGCTGTTTGAGTTTGCTAAGGTGTCTGCGCCTTCTCTTGCTGCATTGTATAGGTTAAAGTGATTTTTATCTACCGTAGCTTGAAACCTTATTTTGATAAATAATGTGAATTGCCATATAATAGTAAAAATGAAATTTGTAATACTATTGCTCATTACCCTAGCTAATATTTGTTCTGCTTTTAAGTGGGGGATTCCACTAGTAATAGCTTACTTGGATCTGCCGACAGCGTTTGTTGTTCCGACACGTCTCAAGTCCCTTTAAATGCTTTCTTTGGCTACAACAGAGGCAGCAAGACTGACCAGAGCAAAAAAGATGGTTAAGCAGCTGTTTCTAGCTTTAAGAATTGGTTAAATGATACTTACATTACATAAGCAGTAGAACAGTACTACATAATACAAAAATTAAGACTAGTAAATAATATAGTGATAAATAATGTTGAACGTATGAGAAATGTATGTGCCTGCATATAACGCCGGGGCAGATGAATCAAGTTGGTCATTCTTATGCTAAGAATGGAGCCGTATGGAGTCTTGTATAGGGTTAAAGTGGGGCTAGAATACACCTAGATAAACCTGAATACACTAGAATGCATATAAAACATGGACTACACGGACAAACTAAAAAGTGCTCTGTCTAGTAGTACATTCTAGTAGTATATTCTACCGGTATACTCTAGAAATCCAGTATTTTCACTGGTTTTTCGTGAATCCTAACGTATAGAAAGAGGCTTAAAATTTGGTACAAAGTGTAGAGTATTTAGATTGCAATGGTGGACTGCCAATATACGGATATGTCTGGATTGTCTGGATTATCTGGATTGTCTGAATTGTCTGGAAGTCATTAACGAAGGGCTTAGATCCTAACGCATAACCGTGATCCACACGGACCATCGAGATCTCTTTGTCTCCTTGCTCTGTAAGTTTCGGGAAAACTCCATACTTTGACCGTAGAAAAATTGTCCTGGAAGTGGATCAAGAACCGCACTCATCTTCACACTGGACTGACCGTATCCCTGGATTTTTCTTGGTTTCAGAATCCAATGAATCATGCAGTTGTTTTGGAAACGCTTGCAACACAGTATTACACTATACTATAGTGAACTGAGGGAATAGATCAGGAGAAGACCAGGTTCCACTTATGTAAGCGAAGAGAACAGAAATATGAATTCTCTGGATTCCACATGACCGAGATTATCATTAAAGTACCTTACTTAAGGGACTTATTTTTGTCCAATGAGACACCATCCCAGATTACGAAGACGTAAATAAAATGGACAACATATATAGCTTAATACAGTAATTTAGTACTACTAAATGTTACACTACTACAAAGTAAAGTACTAGAATACTATTACATCATACTGAGCTTAGTACTGCTAAATAATACATTACTACATAGTACAGTAGTATACTTGTATTACATAATACAGAATTACTCCATAATACAGTACTCCATAATACAATACTACACAATAAAGCAATTTTGTACTACCAAATGTTACACTACTACTACATAAAACAGTACTATACTTAAAACACATCATACTGAACTTAGTACTACTACATAATACAGTACTAGAATACTATTAAGTAACACAGTAATTAGTACTATTCCATGAAACAGTAGTATACTTGTATTACATAATACAGTAGTACTACATAATACAGTACTCCATGATAAAGTACTCCATGATAAAGTACTACAGAGTACAGTACTAGAATACTATTACATAATACAGAATTTAATACTACTAAATAATACATTACTACATAGTACAGTAGTATACTTGTATTACTTAAAACAACACTATACTTATATTATATAATACAGAATTTAATACTACTAAATAATACATTACTACATAGTACAGTACTATACTACTACTACATAAAACAGTACTATACTAATAACACATCATACTGAACTTGGTACTACTACAAAGTAAAGAACTATACTTATATTACATAATACAGAAGTACTCCATAATACAGTACTCCATAATACAGTACTCCATGATACAGTACTCCATAATACAGTACTCCATGATACAATACTACTACATAAAACAGTAGTATACTTATATTGCAAAAGACAGTAATTTAGTACTACTAAATAATAAAATATTACATAGTACAGTAATATACTTGTATTGCATAATACAGTAGTACCAAATAATACAGTACATACTTATATTACATTATAATACACTACTACATAGTACAGAACTAGACTTATAGCACATAATACAGAATTTAGCAGTACTAAATAATACAGTACATAATCCAGTACTATAGTATACACAGCAGAATACACTACTACTATATAATACAGTACTACACAATACAGTACGTCCCCTGCTGTCTTCTTTCTTTACTCTTTTCCCTTGCTCAATACTATCTCTCACAGCATTACTGAGTGTTGACTGCAAGCCATTTTCTTTCCCATGCTTGGCAATATAATCATAGATGTTTTCATCAATTGGGTTCAAACCACCTGCATAAAAGAATCCTTGTGTGGGTCCCATCGTTAATTTGCAGCTTCAAACTAGATGCCTGCGGCATGATGCCGTCGTAAATCAAATTATCTGAATAGGAATCAGCCCTTTCAAGCAAAAAACAAAAAAAAAAAAACGCTCAATCAACGCTGCTGGATACATCTGCGAGGAATACTATGTCAAAAAGAATTTGATGGCCTGAACTGGCTTCTCCCTTGGATGCACAATTACCAAGTCATTGAAGATCGTAGCATTTAAGACTTTGGAATCACAGAGAAAATTGTTCAGGTGTTGAACAAAGTCGGCCATAACATCCAAGCTCCATTTGGCGTCCTGTATCATAGACTGAAGTGCGTTGAGTATGATTGTAAAATCTTCCACTATCAATTTGGACCCTGGCAACCTTTCTGACTTATCTTCGAACATCTGCCCAATTCTAGGTACCCATGTCTTGGATTGTTCTTTTTATGTCTTGGATTGTTCTTTTTATGTCTTGGATTGTTCTTTTTTATTGATAAGGACCCATGTGTCCTTCATGGGAAGTTTAATGTAGCCACCAAACTCAGCAATGAGACTCAAGTTTTGGAAGTTCTTGGAAATAAGACTCAATTCCGAACGTCAACACTATTGGTGGTAGTGTGGGACTTCAGGAGGGTCATTGGATGGGTGCTATACTACACTCTAAAATTTCTCTACTACAATATGGTATCTCATCTTCAAGTTGCAGTGTGTCCTTTCCACTATACTACTAACCTCCAGATGTTACTGGAAAACACTGGATTAGAGTATCATTAGGGACGCAGTTGCTGGTCTTAGATGGTGACTGGGGTACCAGTGGTGGATTAATAGTGAGGCTACTTGAGAATACTGGGACAACTGGGCTACTATTACCACTACACAGAGTACTCAATGGAATACTTATTGGAAGACTGTTTAGAATACTTATGAATTAATGAATTGTACTATGAAGAATGTTTTTGGAATACTGTAGAAGAAGTTTTGGAATACTGTAGTATGTAGAATACCTAGTGAGCTACCAGTGCTCCACAAATTACTTATTGGAATACTGTAGTATACAGAATACTTATTAGAGCTACCAGTACTATCGTACTATGTAGAACACTATAATATACTGATCAGAATACTGTAGAAAACCTAGTGAACTCCTCGTACTAAATACTTCTTGGAATACTGTAGTAGAATACTTATTAGACATATAGTAGTAGAATACTCAGTGAGCTATTCATGCTCTATAGATACTTATAAGAATCTGACTACATTTCAACTCTATACCAAATGGACTTTAGCTTGGCTTATGGGTCCACCCAAGTAGGATGTATTAGTCACGTATACAGGACAATGAAGAAGAATCAGCAACGACAATGAAGGGAGATCCCATTCGTTGCCAAAAAGATTACTCAAGGCGCCGTTTTCGGTAAACGGACGAGTAAAATTCCTTAGTAGAAAAATATAGAATAGCTAGTACCACAATAATTATCAAAATACTGGAATATACTAATTATAATTACTACTACTATACAGAGTATAGAGTACAGTAGATGGGAAAAGCAGAATAAGTCAATTCAGAGTACATCCCATTATATAAAGAATAGAAGATTGAGTATTATACAGTCTTAGAGTATGGTAATTTAGAAAAGAATAGAATTTAGTATAGAGTAAATTAGTACAGAATACCTATTAGAAACACTAGTACTATATAGAATACTTCTCAGAATACTTTTTGAAGTACTGTAGTGGAATAATTATTAGAACTACTATTTCTAGTATATAGAATACTTCTTGGAATACTGTACTTCACAAATGTTTATTGAAAATAGGTTCTAGAATAGGTATAAAGAAGGTGAAGAATAAGATAACTTCATAAGAAGAACTTGGTATGGTGAAGAATTGAACCTTACTAACGTAGAACATATTCAAAGTCGAATAGGTTTTTTTTTTTTTTTTTTGACAGGGAAGAAACAATGTGAATCTCTTCTAAGTAGACTTCAATAATGATAAACACTTACCGGTTCAGATCTATCGTGTCCCATAATTCTTAAACTGGAACAAAAAGAATTGATCCCATGTTTCAGTTGTTTAAGAACTATGAATATCTTTTTATATGAATATCTTTTTATATGAATATCTTTTTATATATAAACATTATCCTGCATATAGTAATCAGAAAGCTATAATTAAAACAAATAATTCACAACCTTCTGCTTATGCAAGTCCTAAAATCTATAATACCAGTAGGTACTGTATTTATGGCAGTTCTATTTTATGCTATAGATTCTATGAAATATGATCCGAATCGTAATCGTTTATATAAAGTGCATTTGTTATGATTTTTATTTGTAGGAGTTTCTATTTTTTAATCTCTCGTTTAGCTGCAATGAAAGCTGCATTCACTGCTATTTTATTAAATAAAATGGGACATGCTTTATTTCCATTATTTATAGGTTCAACTTTATCATTCTTTCATACAGTAATTTTAGTACAATAGAATTATTAACGTGAGAATCAGAATAATTGAAATTTAGCTATTTATGCTATAATTATATTAATAATACCTACATTATCTGATACTGTTATATTATATACACCTTTAGTATATGTTTTAAACTTTACCTAAATAAAACAAAGTTTGAATTTCATTTCATAGATCATAACCATCTATTAAACCTATAAATTTAGAAAATAAAATTTTATTTAGAGGTTTATAAGGTATCTCTGTTATAATAGACATTATTATTAAGTATACGGATAATGGAAATAAGATAAACCGTACAATATCATTTCCTATAAAGGGTATAACTGATAATAGACCAGTACACCCTATTGTTATTGACAGTAACTGTTAAAATTATATATGTAGGTGATATATTTGAATATGTCTGCTCTTAGTTTTTTTCTTTCTGATAACAGTGTTGCCTTATTCAGCTCTTTGAACCTTTTATCGTATACGGGATTTTTGGGGGGTGGTGCATATGATAGATAACAAAAATATCCTAAATATAGAGAATATAAAAATAAGATATTTGATAATAGATATATTGTATAAAAACATGTTATTTAATTTTTTTTTTTTGGTGATCTCAAAGATCTGCTAGTCCATGGAATTAAGATCTACATATAAATGAATATACAGGTCATTGAACTCCCAGTGGAGCTCAGGAAGCCAATGCCTTAAATAAATGAATCTAAAGCATGAAATAAATAACAGTCTAATTCTATTACTGCATTAGTACACCAGTATCAGTACACACTAAGAATAGACCTCTAGCGGGCCGTCAGAACTCACCAAGAAACAAAACCTCGATTTCAAAAACGAGGTTTGGTGATTTCAAAAACCTAACGAATTACGACAAGAAAACGCTTTGCTCCAACAACGCAATAAAGAAATAGCCAAGCGTGCGAAAGTATTGGCTTCAATCCATCAGCATCGTATGGGTGCGTTAGAGGCTAAGCTCCAAATTTTACGTTATCATAAGTAGGCTTTTCTAGTATTATTAATGTGACCGAGTTCCACTGCACAATTCGGAGTATAAGAAGTGTATAGTACAGTGTACAGTCGGTATGACAGTGTAATGAATTGTTTCTAAGGTTTAGTGCTATGGTAAAAAGTGGTTTAAGCATGTCTAGAGAAAGAAAGGTGATGAATATTTGCCTGGGAATTCAGTAAAAAATATCAAAATTTGGAAAGGCTCGGCCCGAGATGTAAACTCTTCATGTTTTGAGTAAAGCGTTGAAGCACCGGTATTTTTCATGGAGTGAGTATCCACTAATTGTTTCCGGATCGAAAATAAATCAGGAAATGCCACGATTAGACCAGAAGCAGTAAATCAAAGAAGATCAGAAAGACTTTAATGAGATCTTATGGGATCAGAAAGTGACTAGATGTGATCTAATGGGTTCGGGTGAAAAGTCAAAATCATAAGAGACTAATGAAAAATGGTAGGGAAGAAATCCTTTTGTATGATGCTGCTATAGTTCATACGGAGCTTGTGGAGGAGCAGCTTTGAAAAGTAGGAATGCCAGAAACAACGGATCAATTTCCGTAATACCAGTGAAAAGCACCAGTCATATCAAATCCAAGTAGAATTATTAACATGAGAATCAGAATAAGACACTTGATTGTTATATAGAAAGGTATAAATAAATCAAAAAAGAATATAGAGATTGCTTATTGGATACTGGAGTGGTGTTAAGAATCAAGACGTTGAGGAAGAACCAGCGTGGGTCACGTGATTACACCATGTGAGTGTGATTACTCCAGAAACAGAAACAGAAACAGAAACAACAGAAACAGAAAATTGATATCTTTGTTTAAATTCTGGAATCAGATTCGATATTTTTGGGTCCTAGAAAACTCTCCTTTGAGCAAATCTATACCGACTCTTAGATTTCCAAATAATCAAATGATCATTTCCCTTAAAATTCCAGTTCCAAACTTCGTTTTTTTCCCCTGAATTGACCCCAATTGTTAATTGCTGCCCCAAATTGCGACGAATGATTTTTTTTTCTGCCCAAAATCGTCTGAATTGTTCATTTCTCTTGGACAAAGACTCTGCAGGACCACTGAATAACTGGCCACTTAGGCACGTTCTGAAAAAGGAAAGCGCAAAATATAATAAATTATTTAGGAAAAAAACACGGCTGACTCAGTTTCTATAGAAGCTGGAATCGGCGTGTTTCATTGTTTTGGGAGTGTCTTGTAAAATATCTGGATGTGGCCCGGGGCTTACCTGCACTCCCTGCATGACTCAAATTTTTTGGTCACGTCATCCGGTCGTGTGGAACAGAATTATGCCAAGTTTATATACTGTAAATAATGTGATTCTTCTTTTTAAAACCGTGTAATAGAAATGACTAGGCCAATGTACAGGAAAAGCGAACTTTCCACCATTTTGGCGCAGAAAAAGGGTTTATATGGTGGTTATTTCGAACAAAGCAGGCCTTTTTTTATTCTGGAGAGTCACAGAACTGCATACATTGACAAGAAGAGAAGAAAATAAACAAGACAATTGAAAAGATTCAGAAAAATGGGGTGTGGGCTTATATGCAGCACCTCACTTACAAGCTTCCAATTCTTCATCACCCAAACGACACAAGCATATTTGGTAGTGTAGTTATATTAAACCATGTAATAGTAGTACATTGTGTTATAGTCCTGGACCCCTGGAACGGCTTGAAATAGAAAATACCCGAAGTTATTCAAGAATTTAACACTAATCTACTGATTTCTACGAGATTTTACCATATGAAAATGACAGATGGGAGAAATTTCGGATATAAAACGAGTTTTTCTATGAAAACAACCAAAACAAAAACTCATAAATGGACTCACGGACGCCCAAAACGGATTTCCTCAGAATAAATTCGTCCAGTACATCATAATTATGGAGAATTTTGATCCACTGGTTGGTTTCTTTTCCAAATTTTAGATCCACACGTGGTTTTTCTCACACATCCGTTTCCCCCACATTGTTTAACCAATCATCATGCTGCCCAGGTAGTACGCCATATGGAAAACATGAGGCAGTATAGTCTCCTTCGACATCAAAGACGAGCTCACGTCAGGTTCAGGCACCGAAGGCGGTGATTTCTTGCGGCGAGTTGATTTGATTAAAACATGGCGTTTTTCCACGGAAAAAAACGTCCCAAACTCCGGGATTTCGGCCTCTTTCTCGTCCTCTTTCTCATCCTCTCGCTTTTGGATCCTCTTGGCCTCACGTGAATGGTTCAATCCGTCAATGGGAGTCATGAAATAAAGCTCAGCAGGTCTACACTTGAAAGAGCTCGAAGTGTTTTTGTTATAGTCCACCGCGCCGGCCTGGCTGCCCGAAATATAGTGGCATTCCCTCATGTAGAGATTCAAAACCTGCGAATCCAGATCCAACTGGAGGTAGAAAGGCTCGATTTCCTCTCCAAGAATCATCGTTTTATTGGAATATCCAAAAAATTTTTTGTTGTTGCCGTCGCTGGTGAAAGCCACTCCATTATCTTCCAAGGAGAAAACGGGAACAAAACGACTCTTGGTTTCCAGCGTAGTTGGACTGTCAACATCGATAAATTGCAGGGCAGGAAGCGTTTTGAACCGGCCATTAACCTTGGCATAGAAAATCCGGTCCCGGTACGCCCAGGCGGTAGCTGCAAATAGTGTTAAGATTAAGGTTGGGTTCATGGTGAATATTCGAATGGAGCTTGAATAGAGGAGACGAGGAAAAGAAGGATATTTGGGGCTTTATATGGGATTCTAGACCATTAATTACAGGAATATGACTTGATTGCCACGAAAAATGGGTGATTGTTTTGCTTAAAAATGACCTTTTTATTGTGTGTCCTGCACACAAGCACCTGCTCATGGGTTTGTTCCGGGAATTCTTTACTCTGTTAAACAATCGGCTACCCAATATTTTTTTTTGGCAGGACTTATGAATCATTGTCCACTCAAAATTACCGGCAAAACTTGAAAATTCTCCGCTAAAGATTGCCCAGATACCGGATTTAGGGGTCGTAAAGTCCCCTTATGCTTTTTTATATACCTGATTTTCCCCTAAAAGCACCCACGTGACTGGCCAGAAAGGTACGTTTTCTCTGGACCCTTTTTTACTAAAAAAATCATTTTTTTCGACCTTTTGAGGACTGGAATTTACTCGAAAGATCACCTTAGGAACATAGTGTATTTAAAGAAGACCCTAAGGCCATAAAACGACATTCTGGGGTCCGTAAATCGGAAAAACAACCCCGAAAACCGTGGGTTTGGAAAGAATTTGGCCTAGGAAGGCCTTAAATAAAGCTATTTACCCCAAAAAAGCAGAGAAAAAGACGTCCCGGTGCCCTTTTTGGAGCCAGGAAGCTCCCAGCTCTCAGTCGGAGCATGGTGGTGGTTTCCGGAAACGGAATCAGGCCAATCAGAAACTTCCAAAGATTTGTCCAAAGCCAAATCTCGCTTAGAGCTCGTCCCAACGTCTCGGCCACGACTTGCGGCTTCCGAAGGGTTCAAAAAGTACACATCTTGGGCCAAACAATTGCTTTTGGGCCCCGAATTTTGGCCCATTCTGCCCAAAAGACTTCTCCGGGGCCTGCAAACAGTCATCTGGAAATTTAACACTTTCAGAGCTTTATCCAACTGCAATTTGAAAGGCCAGACTGTTTGTCTGTTTCCCAAAATCAACTTTTGTCTTCCCTTGCCAATGATTCGGCCGTCTTTGGCCGTAGGAACGCCATTTTTTAAGAAAAAAACGGGGGCATCAGCGAGAGGCGGATTGCCTATTATTAAATAAGAATTTCGAGGAGTGTGTAGAACCCGGAGCCGTTGGAACCTACCATCGACGTACGCATAGAAAGACCGGCCTCGGACGGCCCACGTGACGGCTGCAAAAAAATAGATCAGGATCACTTGAATTGGTTTCATGATAGAATTACCTTTTTCAGTTTGAATCTACTTGTTTAATTTTTTTTTTTCTGTCTGATTCGGATTCCACGCCTGTTATATATGCGCACCCAGAATCCACGGATTATTGGATTCCATAGAGTGAACCAAAAGCCCGGGTTTAAAGAGGAAACGACAAAATTGCCGAAAGTATCTGGTAACAAACTTCCGAAAAACTTGGGGAGGAAATGCCGAAGAAGGCGTGGGAGAAATTTCCGAAAAAAATGGCTAATTTCTGGGGCTGTACTGCATATAACCACAATGAGCCCTTTCTCACTTTCCCATGCCACAATCGTACGTCGCCCATTAAATTTTTTTTTTTTAATGAACCTCATTGCAAGTATACAGTGGTAAACCACAGAATAACTCTACTGCCAAAACCAGTATTCCTTACAAATTGTGTGTCGTGGAGCAGGAGAGGTTTGGAGATTTGGAGCTTTGGTTGGTCGTTCGCGGCCATGCTGCACTGTCCATGTGCAGGACAACAAAGAAAGACCTACGGATTCTTAATGAACAAAGTCAACTGGACAAGGTTTGGGTTTCAGGGAAATTTCTTGTGCCTATTCCCGATCCCAAGATTATATTGTTCTAAAGTTGGAAACAATTTGAGGCGAAATTCGCTTGAAATGAGCAATAATGTGGCCAAACTGACGTCCTGGTTCCAGAACCCGTTGGAATTCTGGAATTTTGAACAGACAGTTGTAGCAAATAAACCTCTTAAATCACGCTCAAAAAGAAAAGCCCACAGCCAATTTTTAGTACCAGCAGGGGTGTGATTTATGGAGAAAAGGACTGGTTTAACCATACCCAACCTTAAAAATCTTGAAATTTTGAGATTTCGACACTTTGAAAGTTTTTTGTTTCGATATTTTGTTAACTCAAAGGTTTCTATGATTTCTTTTCTCCATAATTCATTAAATGAAATTAAAAAACTCCATTTTTTTTCCAAAATTTCATATTTTCGAGTACCTAATCCTGTTTATTTGGCTGTGAGTCATCATGACTGCCTGAATTAACCACCTAAACCACGCGTTATCAAATACCGAAAAGAAGTAGTAGAAAAATAGGATTCTGGAGAATTTAGTGTACCAAAACCCTTTTTAGGGAATTGATTTTGGACAATAAGTCGGGATTTTAATAAAAAAGCTGTGCCCCTTGAAAATTTAGATATGGAATTAACTGAGACACTCGGTTTGGGTTAGTAATTCGTTTAATGCCGAAAAGTGGGGAGTCGTACATTCATCTGAAATATCGGTCCTGCATATAAACATATAGTCTACATACACCATTATAACCTAAATTATGGCAGTGTGTGACATTAAAATTTAATAAAGACACTCTTAGTTTCCCAGAAAAGTACCGGAATTTTCTCTTGAGGACTTGAAGACTGTAGATTCCGGGACACGTGTTATATGCACTCCTTAACGTTTCTACAACATTCGTCTCCTACTATTGTATACTTCTACTTGTTTATTTTTTAATTCATCATGTTTTGTCTACTTGTCTACCACTACCTGTATTTTGTCCAATCTCTGTCCATTACCTGTCTAATTCCCCTCTTTTTGTCCAATTTCTGTCCAATTTCTGTCTAGTTTTTGTCTAATTCCTGTCTCACTCTACTTGTCTTCCAATAACTGAATTTTTTAATTAACGTATTAGAATTGATCAATGCTCAAAAATGTATACCCCAGATTCAAGATTCCAAAAAGATATTCCCGGAAAAAACCTTGATATGATATGAAAAGCTGATTATGTTTCCAAAACCAGAGTTTTCGTAACGGTGACAGGAACTCCAAACGAATTTGGAAGTGGCGAATTTGGAATGGTAAATTTGGGTTTGTTAGGACCCAAATCCATGGGGCCGGAACTGGATATAAGCCACGGAATCCTGCACATAAGGCCACACTCGGAACTGACATCGGAACTGACACCGTTACTCGTCCCGGAACTCGTCCCGGAACTGGCACCTATTCCGGTCCCCTTTCCGGTCCCCTTGCTGAATATTCCCAAAAACCACCACTCTATAACTCTAAAACCAATAAATTTCAGCTCAGAGGCGTATTTTTCAGATCCTCAACACCCATATCTTTAAGTATCCACTGTGCAGCACGACGCCCACTCTCATAGGCCCCATGCACACATCCTGCACCGTCGCCAATGGTATGTTCTCCAGCAAACCTGATTTTGGAGTCTGCCCCCAATCCACACATTTCGTGTTCGCCCGAAAGATGAATAAGACATTCGGTGGGGTCGTCGTCCACGTGCACGGCCGTATACAGGCCGCGGATGTACGGGTTGACGGTCCAATCGGTAACAATGACATTCACCGGATCCGGCAAAAGTGTCCCAGTTGTTTTTGGCTGTACGTTCATCACGGCCAATATGGGCTTCAAGTAGGCCCAGGCCTTATGAGGGTTTCTCTCCAAATAGTCCGTCAAGGGAGACTGCGTAAGACAAACCAAGCTTTTTGCACCCAAAATGGGAAGTTGGTTAATGAAAACCAAAGGGTACTCGAAAGGAAGCGGATTTTCCGGGTCCAGGGGCATTTTGGAGGCGAGAAATTCGAACCTGTCCTCTTTTTCCGGCCAAAAAACGCGGTCAAACTCCAAAATAACCTTCCCAAGTGCTCCAAAATGAATGTCCTGTATGGCCAGACGCATGGGTTGGGGAAGAGGCGGCCGCCACGTGATCCCATATTCATGGCCGTCTTTCAAAGCCAAAATTGACTGTGGAACCGTCACAACCACATAATCTGCCGATAAAATTCCAGTGGAAGTGTGGATTTGGACGGGACATTTGCGACGGTCGATGCACGTGACCTGCTCATTCAAGCGAATCTCCAACCCACAAGCCAATTTTTCAACAAGAAACGTGTAGCCCTTTCGGTTATAAAGATTCCGTCCATTATGATGGAGCCCCGCGTACTTGGCACTGATTTTGTCGCTGGTGATACCAAACCATAACTCCAAGTACCGCATCATGTGACCACAGTACTGCACCTGGCGGGGATCCATGAACGCACCATATTTCCGGAAAAACTCTTCAACCATCACCACCAAGGATTTATCCGGTAAATCTGCACCCGAAGTAAAGTGGAGTTCCATGAATTGTTCAATGTCCAGCCGCACCTGGTCGAGTTTCCAAGAATTTGCATCCACAAGTCCATTTTCATCGTAGTAAAGCGGCGATTTATCGTCGAAATAGCCCTCAAAAGCATGGAAACTGCCATCGGCAATACTCTCGTGGAGCACCGAATTGGTAAGAAAATCATGGAACCAAGCAGCCCCAAGATCATACTTGTAATTTCCCAAACCAGAACCAATACTTTTGATGCGGCCTCCCACTCGGTCCTGCGCCTCTAAAACGACAATATCGCTACAAGGCACTCCTCCTTGTATGAGTTCCTGGGCCGTCTTGAGCCCGGCCACTCCGGCCCCAATAACACAAACCCTGCAGTCCATAGTGTCCAGAATAGTGTAGATTTCAGACCACTTCAGACTTTTATTCAGACAATCAGACGAGTAAATCAGACTAGTAAATCAGTCTAATGTAGATCAGACTAGTGTAGATAATCAGACCTGTTCAGACCTTTTATCAGACCTGTTCAGACTAAAAAAGACTAGTTAATCAGTGTAATTAATCAGACGAGTGTAGAAACCAGACTAGTGTAGAAACCAGACTAGTTTAGATACCACTGCGTGTGTAAACTAGAATAGTTAAAGACAAGTTCAAGACTAGCGAAGATAGCCAGACTAGTTATAGACTGGTGTAAATAGTCAGTGTAGTGTAGCAAACCAGACTAGGGTAAATAATCAGATTATTTAATCAGACTAGATAAATAGACGAGATAATCAGACTAGCTAAAGACTAGTGTAAATAATCAGACTAGTTAATCAGTCTGTATATAATCCAACTAGTTAATCAGTCCAGTGTAGATCAGACTCGTGTAGATGATCAGAATAGTAAATCAGACTTATTAATCGGACACTTTAATCAGTGTAGATAAACCAGATTAGTGTAGTCAGACTAAAAAGATAATCAGTCCAGTGTAGCAACCCAAATTAGTGTAGATAATCAGAATAGTAAATCAGTCTAGTATAGATCAGACTAGGTAATCGACTAGTGTAGATGATCAGACTGGTAAATCAGACTAGTAAATCGGTCTATTAAATCAGACTAGTTAATCAGGCAAGTTAATCAGGCAAGTTAATCAGGCAAGTTAATCAGACTAGCTAATCAGACTAGTGAAGATAATCAGACCAATTAAAAACTAGTGTAGATAAAAAGTCTAGTCAATCAGTCTAGTGTAAAAAAAGACTAGTTAATAAGACTAGTTAATCAGACCAGTGTAGATAAATCAGCGTGTGTAATCTAGACCAGTGTAGAAACCAACTTATATTAATATGTAGTAGTCAGTCGTTAGTAGTTAGCAGCTAGCGTAGGGGCCAGTGCTAATAGTTAGTAGTTAGTAGTTAGTCGTTAGTCGTTAGTAGCTAAATCTGCGTATCGTTATGTATAGTCGTTAGCAGCTAGTGTTGTAGTTAGTAGATAGTGAGTCGGTAGTGTATACTGTAGGACCAGGGAGTATAGTGTAGAGCTGGTTGGTGGTCGAGAGGAGAGTGGACTAGCCAATGGTAGTGCAGCAGCAGTAACTAGTGGTTGGTGATATCTGCTAGTCGCCCCAGGGGTTACCGTGGTGTAGTGTATATAGAGTGAATGTAGTGTGTATAGAGTGGGGTAGTGTATAGAGTGGGGTAGTGTATAGAGCGGGGTAGTGTATAGAGTGAGAGTGAGTGTGGAGTGAGAGTGTGCGTGTAGTGTATATAGAGTGTAGTGTATATAGAGTGAATGTATATAGAGTGTAGTGTATATAGAGTGGGGTAGTGTATATAGAGTGAGAGTAGTGTATATAGAGTGAGAGTGAGTGTGGAGTGAGTAGAGGAGCGAGTGGTGCGCGGTGGAAAAAGGTCTACTGATGCGCGTTTTCAAATCCGGCTTCGAAATCTGGGGTGTACGTCTCGGTGGACAACAAGAAATCCCTGAAAAAGAGGTAAAATGTTTTTTAGTGGTATGTTCGGTCCTGTATATTGCATTGAGTCCTGTGTATTGTAGCTGGTCCTGTGTATTGTATTGAGTCCTGTATATTGCAGTTTCTTCTAACCTAAGCCGGAGAATTCCTGCTCTTAGCTGAGCTGATTCTTCTAATTCCATACCCGTAAAACTCTAGGAGCGAGACCTTCCTCTTGTACTCCTTGAGGTAGAGATCACGTGACTAGGCCTAGTCTAGGCCCTTGTAACCCGAACCAAGGCATTTATATGCACATGCGTTATGTGCAGGCATATATATACCCTCGACAGTAAATACCCAGTAAATACCCTCGACAGTAGATACCCTCGGGGGTCACGTGACAACACCCGATCTCTTTTGTTCTTTCCCCACAAACAAAATATAGGTTTTTCCATTAGATGAACTTGTGACGAAAATGGTACGATTTCAAAACTGTAAACTCCTTGAAAAAATAGATTTTTGTGGGGAGGATGCCACGACCTGAGTCAAGAGGTCGGAACTGGATATAAGCCCCGGAATGGCCCCGGAATGGCGCCAAAACGTGCCCACGGATTTGAAATGGTCACGTGAATTGCCCTCGGAAATAAAAATCTCACCCAAAACCATAGAAAATTAACTATTGGCTGATCATCCAGCCTACAATTTACACTGCAGGTGGGTAATTCTCATCTCAAGGAAATATACATATGATGATATTTTTCTTATGAATACTGTAAACTTCTTAAAAAATTACCCGAGTTTTCAATCAATGTGTTTAAGCAAAAGTTAAAAGTTAAACTATGAATAATGGAAAAAGAGTGATAATTGAAGTGTCCTGCATATAACACCCTCATCTCCCCCAAAGTCCCGTAATTTAAGTTGGGAAGAGGTGTTTATATCCAGGATTTCGTGACGTTTAAAAAGGCACTTCCTAAATCATTTTTAGGTTTTTTTGAAAGTTTTTTTTGCAACTTTACGGTGGTGTACGGGTGCACATATATTAGGCGGAAGAGGCGTATTTAAAGCAATTCCTGGAACTGCCCCTAATCCATTGGTCCCAAGCAATCATTAAAGACCGGTTGAATAATTTTGATTCGTGTCTTTCCCCTCTTTTAAACCAGAAATGTGTCACTTGGCCGGCTGGCCGGTTCCGGGCCGGTCCCGGAACGAGCAATCGGACTGCACACAATTACGTCGTCCTGCACATCAGCGCAGTCCTGTATGCGCGCCCCCCAGAGCTACACCTATTTAAACCCTTCTCCAGCCCCGCTTCTACTTCTTCTCCAAAATGGCTACTTACGGAGACAAGAACTTCAACTCTTCCCACTACAACGCCTCGCGCCCCACGTACCCTCGCAAGTTCTACGAGGCCGTGTTGGCGTACCACACCAAAAACGGTGGCGCCACCGACTTGGCCATGGATGTAGGCTGCGGCCCCGGATTTGCAGCCTTCAAGCTCACCGACTACTTCACCAACGTCATAGGCACGGATCTTTCCCAGACCATGGTTGATGAATGTAACCAGCTCAAAACGCAATTTTTGGCAGCCCAAAAGCCCGATTCCGTGTGCAAGTCCATTTCGTTCCTTAAGGCGTCGGGCGAGGAGGCTCCGGAGTCCGTGGAACCCAATTCCGTGGATTTGATCACAGCCGCCGAGTGTGTGCATTGGATGGACCTTCCCCAATTCTACCGTGAAAGTGCCCGCATTCTTAAGCACCACGGCACGCTTTGCTACTGGCATTACCTTGACCCAGTGTTCATGGATAGCACAAAAGCAACCGATATCCACATGCGGTACTCGTTCGGGCTGTCACGTGCCGAGGAGGGCTCAGATTACGAGCACTATTTCGGGCCCTACTTTGAGAACCCCGGCCATGACCGGTACCGTGATGGGTTGCGGGGATATTCGCCTACCCCGGAGCTCTTTGAGCACGTGATCCGCCACGAGTTCCACCCCGCCAACGATGACCCCGCCAGCACGCCTCTCTATATCGAAAAGCAATTTTCGCTTGGGTCGTACGAGGCGTTGGCCCGCAGTTGGAGTGGTTACCATAACTGGAAAAAGGCCAACCCGGATAAACCGGATGCTGTCGACTGCCTCATGCAGGAAATGGTGGCCATCTTTGGTTCCGACTACGATAAACCCCTCCGCGTGGTGTTTCCAACCGTGTACACTCTTGCCTCCAAGAAGTAGTCCGGATCCAATATTAGAAGTCAAGGTGGTTTTGTCTAAGGACTGGTCCTGGTGATCCAATTGCTTGTACACACTACCATTATACATTATTGGTGTCTATACAATACGAATTACTAACTATACCATTCCACAATGAACGAAGGAATCACAATTACTCAATATTCCCGAATTATTGTGGTTTGCACGATATGCAGGACAATCCTTTCGTGCTTACGTAATCAGACATCAGAGCTAAACCCGTACACCTTCAATTTAAAAATGAATTAAGAAAAAAAAAAGCTGAGCTGTTTCGATTTCCATAGAAAAACGGCTCTTTTTCCTGCTTCCAAAATCTTTCTCTAACCGTCACGCCTGGTTTTTGGCGACATTTAAATGACAATTGGACGTAGATTTCCCGAAAATTGGCCAAATTTGTTTTCCGGGGGCATCGCTATATGCAGAACACACGAGATGTACTGGTTTTATCGGTCTGAACAACTTCTACTTCGCAGAAATCGTAGATTAATGTATTTTCATATCAGTTTATCAGCTTTAGTAAGGCTTACTAGACAACTTGGGTGCTCCAGAGTCAATCATAACTGCTAATCCTGCATATAATCACAACGAGCACCTGCATACACCCGTGCACCAGGCAACCTCAGCAGAAATAGGCCCAACGCCAAAAGCCACTTTTTTCCCTTGAAACCAGACGATTTTGGGTTCTTTGGAATGCTGGAATTCCGGACGTGATGGTGGATACTTTTGAAGTGGATTTAGCCCCCGGAATGCCGTTTTAAACCTCTGCTCTTTCTCAATTCCGGTCTTGGCAATTTCTAAGATTTTCCAAGCGCCAAAATCACATAAAAGTAAAATTCTAAATACATTTTCTTAGATTTTACTAAAGGATTAGTCTAACGTAGAGCTTGTTTATGGACCGGTTGTTTGTGGACCGGAATTCAACAGTGCGGGGGGATTGATTTAGCTCTTGACGTCTAAAAGTGCATATAGTTAAGGAATTAAAATATAAAAATAACTACAATGATGTCCGGAATTGTAGCATTTCAACAAACGTATTTTCATGAAATTTGGGCCGGAAATGGGTGCTTTGCGTTGGTGCTTTTTATGGTGAGGTTGCCTGGTGCACGGGTGCGTGAGACGTTGAATTCCGGGGGGGGGACGAAGCTCCAATAAAGTCAAGACAAAACCATTGATTTCTTGGAAAAAGTAAGCCTCGGTTTCTGCCAATGCTGAAACACCCGTACACCATTTCGTTCCTGCATCCAAGCCCTTTTAGTTTCTTTTCTTAGTTTCTTCTTAGTTTCTTCTTAGTTTCTTTGCTCACGTGACCTGGTATAATAGCTTCTTGATTTTACTCGTCCGTACCCAATCAACCACTCAACCAATCACTGCACAGTAGACCAAATTTCACAGTAGACCAGAATTTACACAGCAGACCAGAATTTACAGTAAAACAGGTTTTTGACTGTGTTCCAGATTTTTGACTGTGGATCCAAGGATCAACAAAAGCAAAGTACAGGACAAGAAATCACCAGCAAAAAAAGGTTTTTTTTCTCTTCTCTCAATTGTAGCTCTGAAAATTGGAACCCTGAAAATTGGAGCTCTGAAAGAAAGTTCCCTTTTTAGCTGTTCATTGGGGTCACGTGGAAAGGACACGTTAACCGAACTTCATTGACCAATCAAGCGTTTTAAACAGAATCAACGGACTGCATCCTTTCAAGCAATCAACGGACTGCATCCTTTCAAGCAATCAACGGATCATAAACCCAAGGTCTTTTTCACGTGGGCCCGGACCTGGCGGTCAAACGAGTCCCGATTATCTCTCCATAACTTACAGGCATCGATATTGGCGCCACTTTCCGGATTGGGCTCGGCCAACATCGACATGACGCTCAACAAAATCTTCTCGATGCTTTGAACCGGAGACCAGCGCTCCTCCGGCCGCTCGTACTGGTTGGGGTCTTCACCGGGAGGGTGCAAAATACTGATACACACGGTTCCATCCGCGTAGATGTTGGGGTGCAAGAGCGGCGGGTCAAAGGTAAGCGTGGGAGGAGCAAGCGGGTAATCCGAGGGGAATTTGAACACTGCACTGAACACGCCGTTTTCATAGGGGGTATCCGAGGGGCCTTCGAGGAGGCAGTCCCATACAAAGAGGTTCTCGTCGGAAACGGGGCCGGCGACGATTCCGGGGGGCGGATCTCGCTGGAGCTGCTGGAACTCCTTCAAGAGTCTTCTCTGAGCTGTGGTCCGTGCCATATCCTGATGTTAGAATTGTCAATTGAAGGAGGGAGAGGAGAGGAGAGGAGGAGGAGGGAGTCAAAAGAGGGAAGTCAATAGAGGGAAGTCAGAAGTCGGGATCAGTGGAAGTCTGAGTCCAGTGCAGTTCTGAATCCAGCCCCACTTGGAACCAGAGACGAAATCAGTCAATTGACTAATTGAATCAGCAGAACAGAACCCAGATCCCAGTTAGAACTCCAAGACATTCTTAGTTCAGAAACCACATCAGTAGACATTTCCGAGGTCATTGTTCAGATCGCCAAATTATCAAAATCACGAATTTCGAGTTCCGAGTTCCGAGTTCCAAGTTCTAACTTGTGATCCAAAACCAGTAGTCACAGTCATGAGTTCTATAGTCCAACTTCAGACTTAGTAGAGTCAGATCCGAGACCCGAGCCAGCCTTAGGAGATTTTCCAGATCCGTGAACCAAACCCAGTCTTCAGTGACTCAAAGACTCATAGACCAATTATCAGACCATATCAGACCAAAGTTAAAGCCCATAAAAGTAGAGTCCAATCCGAGTCAAATTCGAGCCGATCCGAGTTGATCCGAGTTTATCCGAGTTCATCCAAGTCTATCAGAGTCAATCAGATCCAGTCAAGGTCCATACTCAGTAGAGTCAGAATCAGAAACCACAAGTGACTTTGCTTGTAATTCACTAGTCACTGGATTCTTAATCCTAAAGTCATTCAGTGGGGACTAGACATTTCTAATCGAAAGACTTTCCAAAAACTGTCCATGACTCTAAGTAGGGCAAAGAGAACAAGGATTGGCTCGTGATGGTGGAAGAACTCCATAGTAACATAAATGCACAACATTGGTTTTGAAGAAAACAACAAGCTCAAGGCAAAACCACTAGAGCATCAATGGTCACTAGTCATTCAGTCACTAGAGTCACGAGTCTAATTTCCTCAGAGCCACAGGAATCAATAGAGTCCAATCAGCAGTCACTGGAGTCATTTAGTAGTCACTCAGCCATTGAAAAGTCACTGAGCCATTTAAAAGTCACTGAGCCATTCAAAAGTCACTAGAGCATCAATAGTCACTAAAGACACTAATGACTAGAGACACTAGAGACTAGAGACACTAGAGACTAGAGACACTGGAGTCACTGGAGTCACCAGATTCATGAGTCTAACTCCACTGGATCCATAGAAATCACTAGAATCTTTCAGTAGTCACTGAGTCTTTCAAAGTCACTAGAATCTTTCAGTAGTCACTAGAACTATCACGTAGTCACTCAAGACAATCAGTAGAATCCGATTTCAGAGACGACCAGTCACTGGATCCATAGAAATCAGTAGTCACTGAGTCAATAAAAAGTCACTAGAGCATCAAGAGACACTAGAGACACTAAAGACACTAAAGACACTAGAGACGCTAGAGACACTAGAGACACTGGAGACACTTGACACACTAGAGTCTAGACACTTGAGACACTAGAGACTAGAGACTAGACACTTAAGACACTGGAGACACTGGAGACACTGGAGACACTGGAGACACTGGAGACACTGGAGACACTGGAGACACTGGAGACACTGGAGACACTGGAGACACTAGAGACACTCAAGACACTAGAGACTAGACACTAAAGACACTAAAGACACTGGAGACACTGGAGACACTGGAGACACTGGAGACACTGGAGACACTCAAGACACTAGAGACACTAAAGACACTAAAGACACTTGAGACACTAAAATCACTAGACACTAAAGACACCAGAGACACTAGAGCCATGGGTATACTTTCACTGGATCCATAGAGATCAGTAGAGTCACTGAGTCAATCAGCAGTCACTAGAGCATCAGCAGTCGCTAGAGCATCAGCAGTCGCTAGAGCATCAGTAGTCACCGGGTTCAACCACTAGTCAGACTTGTAGTCAATTAGTAGACAGACTGAGTGAGTCAAGCACCGGAGAAGACTGAGTGAGTCAAGCACCGGAGAAGACTGAGTGAGTCAAGCACCGGAGAAGACTGAGTGAGTCAAGCACCGGAGAAGACTGAGTGAGTCAAGCACCGGAGAAGACTGAGTGAGTCAAGCACCGGAGCAGACTGAGTGAGTCAAGCACCGGAGAAGACTGAGTGAGTCAAGCACCGGAGAAGACTGAGTGAGTCAAGCACCGGAGAAGACTGAGTGAGTCAAGCACCGGAGCAGACTGAGTGAGTCAAGCACCGGAGAAGACTGAGTGAGTCAAGCACCGGAGAAGACTGAGTGAGTCAAGCACCGGAGAAGACTGAGTGAGTCAAGCACCGGAGCAGACTGAGTGAGTCAAGCACCGGAGAAGACTGAGTGAGTCAAGCACCGGAGAAGACTGAGTGAGTCAAGCACCGGAGAAGACTGAGTGAGTCAAGCACCGGAGCAGACTGAGTGAGTCAAGCACCGGAGAAGACTGAGTGAGTCAAGCACCGGAGAAGACTGAGTGAGTCAAGCACCGGAGAAGACTGAGTGAGTCAAGCACCGGAGAAGACTGAGTGAGTCAAGCACCGGAGAAGACTGAGTGAGTCAAGCACCGGAGAAGACTGAGTGGAGTCCGATCAGATGAGAAGTCTTCCGGGGTCAATCAATAGGGACTTCCGGGGACAACCAATAGAAACAAGAATAGGTTCAGACTCAGGGGTAGAAAAGAGCGTGAGAAGAATCGAATCCAAATAACAGATTATAATATAAAGATTCAGTAGTGTCAAACCGAAATTTGATCAATCGTTCATGGTACGTACCGTTGTCAGAGTCAGTGAATAGCAATTCGGGATCGGCTATTGGTGATCGGCTATTGGTGATCGGCTATTCGGGATCGGCTATTCCAAAATCAGAAATTCGTAATCAGCAATGAAGACTGGAAAAGAAAGTAGTGTAATTTCAATAAAAGATGGCGTTGAGAAAGTAAGCGAGTGGAGACTGGCAATTGAGAAGTTGTTTTCTTGAGGAACAGTTTATGGTGCGATTTTGGTGCGATTTTGTTTGGTGTTTTTTGGTGCGATTTTGGCGCGGTTTTGGTTTCGTTTTTTAATGCGATTGTTTGGTGCGGTTTGGTGCGGTTGGTGCGATTTGGCCACGAAACACTTTGTCTCTGGTGATCGACTACATTTCCACTTGACGTTGCCACGCCATCCGTACGCTTTAGTTTGCCTTGGAAAAAAAAAACTAGATAAACCAGGCAATCGCTTGAAAAATCCCTACCCCCTTTTTTTTCCCTTTTCAAGCAATTCCCCTCCCATCCCTTCCCCCAATGTCTGGTTCTGTCTTGTCGGCCCGGGTGAAAAACGTGCTTTCGGGCGATACTCTAGTGTTGGTGCCAGCCAAAACCACGCAGGTGCCCGAGCCCGAGCGTACCTTGACGCTCCAATACGTGCGGGGCGACTCGGCCTTGGCCCGCGACTTCTTGAGGCTGTTGGTGCTTGGTAAGGAGATCAAGTTCCGGGTTTTGTTCAAGTTGCCCACGGGCAAGGAGTTTGGCGATGTGCAGGCGCCCATTTTCGCCTCGTTGATCGAGTACGTGTTGGAGAGAGGCCTTGTTAAGTTGAAGGAGAACTTACGGGCGGATTCCGAGGCCGAGGAGGATTTGATTGAAAAGCTTCGGGGCATCCAGGAAAAGGCCCTCAAGCTGCACGTGGGCATTTGGGCAGACGATTATGTGGAGCCGCAATTGGTGGACCTTTCACCTGATCTTGTGCAAAAGTCCCAGGCCTCGCCTTTGGAGACCGTGGTGGAACGCGTCATTTCGGGTGACCGTATCATTGGCCGAGTCTTGGTTTCCCCACACTCTTATGCTCTGCAACCCATGATCTTGGCCGGCTTGAAGAGCCCCCGGACTGACGAGGTGGGGCCTTCTCAAAAGGTGGCGTTCGAAGCCAAAAAGTACGTGGAGGACCACTTGGTGGCAAAGACAAATGTGCATGTTCGTATAGTGGGCGAGAACCAGGCTGGCGTGCCTCTTGTGCTCATCGAACATCCTTCGGGAAATAGCATCCACGAGAAGTTGTTGGAGAATGGCTTGGCGGAGATTGTGGACTGGCAATCCAGTCTTCTTGGCTCTCTGGTGATGTCTGGCTTGAGAAAGGCTGAGCAAAAGGCAAAGGGCCTTGCCAAGGGTCTCTATGCCTCCAAGACTTCCTCCTCCACTCCCTCTGCTCCAGGGAAAGTCTCGGGAAAAACAATTAGACCGGGTGTGACCGTGGACGTGGAGGTTTCCAAGGTCATTAATGCCGAGACTCTCAATGTGAAGTTACCTTCTGGCGAAGACATCACCGTGCAATTGGCTTCCGTGAGAGGCCCTAAGCCCAACGATACCACCGTCACCAAAAATGCCCTGCACCAGGCAGCATTGGTGCAAATGGCCAAGGAATACACCCGTGTTTCTGCCATTGGCATAAAGGCCTCCATGTATGTGGATGGTTTCAGAGATGCCAATAAGGACTTGAACTTGGAGCTGCGCTTCTTGGTGCTGTTGAAGATTGGAAACCAGGACTTGGCCGAGCTGTTGGTGAACAAAGGCTTTGCTACGGTGATCAAGCACAACAAGCAGACGTCGCATGAGAGATCCATGAACTGGGACCGGTTGATTGAGTTGGAGGAAGCGCAGAAGAAGGAGGCCAAAAACGGAATTTATTTCGCCGGTGACATCTCCAAGATTTTGACCATTGGCACGCGAGTGGTGAATGCTTCGGAAAACCTCACCAAGGCCAAGACCTTCTTCAATGGGTTCCATAAAAAAGGACGTATTTCTGGCTTCTACGTCGACTTTGTTTCTGCTGTCAACAGAGTCAAGTTGTACAGTCCTAGAGAAGGCACCAAGTTGACGTTGATTCTCGGCGGATTGTCCAATGAAAAGTCCGATGCCGGGCTCGAGTACATGAACACTCACTACTTGCAAAGAAACGTGGAGTTTGACATTTACGATACCGATAAAATCGGAGGCTTCATTGGCAACTTGTATGCCGGAGAGCAGGCCCTTAAGCCGGTGCAGGTTGAATTGGCCAAGAATGGGTTCTCTTCTCTCCATGAGTTTGCAGCTTCTCATAATCCATACGAGGCAGATTTGGTGGCTGCCGAAAAATCAGCTCAAAAGGAACAAAAGGGTTTATGGGTTGGCTACGACGAGGAGTCGGAGAAAAAGAAACAACAGTCCTTGGCCAATGAAATGAGCCAGTTGAACATGGAGGCCGCCAAGCCCAAGTTCTTTGACATTGAAGTGGTGGACATTGACCGCAACCAAACCATCACTTTCCACCAGATCGATGCCAAAACAGCATCTACTTTTGCGTCGTTTAAGAAGAACTTTAACGATTTCCATGCGCAAAACCCCAGTGCAAGCACATCGTCGGTGGACTTGCCTGTAAACTTGAGCAAGGTGCCCAAGAAAAACGACTTGGTCAGTGCCAAGTTCTCGGAAAACGGCAAGTACTACCGGGCCCGGGTGGTCAACTTCGACAAGAACACCAAGAAATTGGAGGTCAAGCACGTGGACTTTGGCAATACTGACCACGTGGCGTTGTCTCTGTTGAGAGCATTGCCCAAGCAATTTGGCTTGGACACCATTCCTTCGTTTGCTCATACTTGCCGATTGGATGCGGTTCGGTTTCCTCCAGCGCAGCCCAAGGATTACTTGAGCGATGCGTTATTCTTGCTTGAGGATTTGACGTTCGATAAGAAGTTGGTGGTTAGCGGGGTGCCCAGCCGAATCGCCGGCATTGACTATACTGCGGTGTTGTACGATTCCGAGCAGTCGCTCAAGGACCCCGAGTACACCATCAACAAGCAATTGGTCAGCGAGGGGTACGGGATTGTGGACGAAAAGACCGGGTCCAAGGAAAATGTGGCCAAGCTCTTGAGCGTGCAGAAGGCCGCCATGAACGACCGCTTGGGATGCTGGGAGTTTGGCGATATCAGAGAGGATGAAGAGCAGAGGTTCTAGTCAGAAAAGTGTGAAGAGCAGAGACACCAAAGAAGAAAAGAAGAGGTTATCCTTGAGGAGTCACAGCTTGAGACGGCTTAAAGAATATGGATCTGCATGAAACATTCGATGTGTCTTTGAAGAGAAGACAGCATCCCAGAGGACACTATGGTATCTCCAAAAGACACTATAATCTTCAGCAGAAACTAGCACCTCAGAAGAAACTAGCACCTCGAGAAAAACTAGTGTCTTCAAAAAAACTGAAAGTGTCTGGATTGAGTCACTGAAGGGTTCCATGAAAAATGAAAACTACTTGGCTATACCAAAATCCAAGAAGGACGACTCTTGTTTCTGGCCACTGCCCCGCCAAGGATCTAGTGTCGATGGTGTTAACTGGTGCTTCTTAATAGTGGGATCAAAGAGATTAGGAAAGAAGACGTGGGACTGGAGATGGGACTGGAGATGATTGGATGAGAAACAGACGACTCTACGGACCATTGTCAATTCCCAATAAACGTTCGTCTTCAATTGAGTGCTTTTAAATGCCTTTTAAATGCAAATAACACTTTTAGTCAAGAATTCCATAGTCTGTTGAATTTGCTTAGTCTCGAATTCATCTAGTCTGTTGAATTTATCTAGTCTCGAAATTGTCTATTGATTCTGTAGTAGACTATCCTCTGCATATAGTCATCGACTTCAGTCGCGTTGTTTTCTGTGTTGCCCATATCAAGGCATATCTTCACGAAAAACTTCGCCAGGAACCTGGAGATTTTCAAGGATTGACTTGGGATAAGTCTCAATCCGGTCATGGATCTCGAACTGGGCCAAAAAAAAAAAAAAAAAAAAAAAATCTTTTTGCATTGGTTCATCAAGGCATCTTGGGCTTGCACCAGTACACCCAAGTGCGAAAGCTCAGTGTTGAACATATGAGACTCGCACGTCTCATATGTACAGGATACTGAAACTCAAGAAGAGGAGAATGTACTTCTCAGTTCAGTATGCGGAGATACAGATGAAACACGGAGGTATTAACCACTCTTGGATATAAAGCCGACCAGTGGAGGATCTGTAACCAATGAATGATCTCTGATAATATTCCCTCACGCAGAGTCGGTGACGAAGGGGCGATGACTCCGACGAAGGGGCGACCCCTCACGCAGTCAGTCAAGAAGGGGGCTTGGCCAATGACAGCCCTCTGATAGAATCACATATGAAGGATATAAGCTGCCGGGTGGTGTTGAAAAAAGAGGGTGTTGAAAAAAGAGGGTGGTGAAAAAAGAGGGTGGAAGTTCTGAGAAGCGGATTTGGCTGCAATTTATATTCGCACGCCCCGCGCGTTTCATATTTGTGCCGCCACAAAACCGCGTGTTTCTGGCCACAAAACCGCCTGTTCCTGCGGTATATAAATAGGCGGTGCCCCCCCAGTTTTTTTACAGCGTAATCATCCTTTTCTCTTCCTTCAATTATGGCTCCGTCGGATCTCAGTCAGTTGGATATAAGGTGGGAAATCCCTTCAGTTCAGCTTGTGAGAAGGAATAAGATTCCAAGATTATATAAAGGATTCCTAGACCAGATATACCAGAAACAATAATACAAGCGAAGAAATGAGTCCAGAATTTCCCTACTTAAGAGCGTTATTGGAAGCCAATGAGACCCACGTGCCAGATTATGATCGCGTTTATATAAACGCGCAACACTCAGCAGTGCATGGACCCAGCAGCATGATTCGAGGCCCATTTTGAGCCACGTATGGGAGATCTTTTTTTCTTTTTTCACCGAATCGTACCAGAAAAGAAGAAAGGTGAAAATCCACCAAACGAAAGGTCCGACATGGACTTCTTCTCTTGGTTCGGCCTCCATCGATTCCTAACCTGCAGTCCAAGCTGCGTCACTAGAACCCAGTTCAAAATTTTAGTAGTCAGCAGAAAATGGAGAAAATACTATAAATAATTTCTTCAATCTCAAATGCAGAAGGATAAATTTTATGGTTTAGGTAATTGCTTGGGGAGTTGGTGGGGCCCTCGGCCTTGCCCTCGGAATTGGGCCTAACGATCTCTTTTTCACTGGAAATTCAATGGTTTTACGAGAAAAAACAACAGTTTTACAAGTATATTCCAGAATTTACAAGAAAACTCTACAATTTTTCGAGTATATTGTGAGTTTTTTCAGAAATGTGCAGGCGTTTACGACCAATTTCAACAATTTTACGAGTATATTATACATTTTTACGAGAAAAAGCAATAATTTTACGAGGAAATTCGTCAATTTTACGAGAATACCCTACAATTTACGAGAAAATCCTACATTTTACGAGACGATTTTTCAATTTACTGAAGAACTTTACCATTTTACAAGACGTTTCCACGATTTTACGCGAAAAGTTGTCAATTATACGCGTATATTATACTAATTTACGAGACAATTCTACATTTTTACGAGACAAACTACAATTTTACGAGTGTACTTTACCATTTTACGAGAAAATACGATATTTTACGAGAAAATCCTACATTTTACGAGAGAATTCTGCAATTTTACGAGAGAATTCTGCAATTTACGACAGAATTCTACAACTTTACGAGAATATTCTACAATTTTACGAGTTCATTCTACAAGTTTACCAGAAAAAACTACAAGTTTACGAGACTTTCAATTATACCAGTACATATAAACCAGTACACCCTAATTTACAACGGAATTTTACAATTTTACCAGACGATTCTACGATTTTACGAAAGAGATGTACAGTTATCCGAGTATATTACACAACCTTACGAGAGCAGTCAACAAATTCACGGGACATTCAGTCAGCAGCTTCAATCCAATGGGCAGGTTTTACGCTTCTTATCCATAGCTAGTGTTTGCAACCGTTTAGCCATTCGCTTCACCTTTTTTTTTTTTTTTTTTTTTTTAAGCTCTCTCTCTTCTCTAAGCTATGCACCTCGCTGTCCTTTGACGTCGAAAGTTGGTTTATTGCGCCATAGAGATTGCGCCATAGAGATTGCGCCATAGAGATTGCGCTGGAAGCCGAGATTTCCTAATCTCAACGTCAAGAAGTCATAAGCATAACAGATTTAAATCTCGTCAAAAACAGTCCAGTATGTTTCTCTGAAAAAAAAATTGTTGGTAGTTTTTCCAAGGTATTGGCGCAACTCCTTGCAAGCATCTTCATAGTGTTCTTTGCAAGTGCATTTTTCAATTCGCTCATTGTCAAGGGAAGCTTCGTGGATCAACAAGTCACTGTTTTGGGAAGATGCTACAAATTTATAAGAGAAATTTACAAATTTACGAGATCCGCGTTTACGAGAACATTTTACATTTTACGAGACAAATCTACCATTTTGCGAGTGTACTTTATCATTTTGCGAGTGTACTTTATCATTTTACGAGAAAATCCTACATTTTAATAGAGAATTCTACAACTTTAAGAGTTTATTCTACAACTTTACGCGAATATTTTACATTTTACGAGGAAAATCTACAGATTTACGAGAAAAGTCTACAATTTTACGAGTGTACTTTACCATTTTTCGAGAAAATACGACATTTTACAAGAAAATTCTGCATTTTTACGAGAAAATCCTACAATTTTACGAGTATATTATACACATTTACGAGAGAATTCTACAATCTTACGAAAGAATTCTGCAGTTTTAGGAGAGAATTCTGCAATTTTACGAGTATATTATACACATTTACGAGAATATTCTACAATTTTACGAGAAAATACTACAATTTTACGAGAGAATTCTGCAAATTTACGTGACGATTCAACAGTTTTACAAGCAGATTCAACAGTTTTCCGAGTACAGTGTACAAGTTTGCGAGAAAAATCTATAAATTTACAAGAGACATCTACAAATTTATGAAAACGATTTACACATTCACGTTAGAATCTACGATTATACGAGAAGATTTTACATTTTACGAGGAAAATCTACAGATTTACGAGAAAAGTCTACAATTTTACGAGTGTACTTTACCATTTTACGAGAAAATACGACATTTTACGAGAGAATTCTGCATTTTTACGAGAAAATCCTACAATTGTACGGGTATATTATACACATTTACGAGAGAAGACTAGAAAATTATGAGAACAATCTACAGATTTACGAGACGAATCTCCAATTATACGAGTATATTCAACGATTTTACGAGAAAAATCCACAATTCTACGAGGATTTTATACAATTTTACGGGACAATTTTAAACCTTTCCGAGTTCACTATACAGATTTACGTGAAAAATCTACAATTTTCCGACTAAATGATACAATTTACTAAAAAATTTACAATTAAACGAGAATGTTATACAGTTTTAAGACATAAAGCTTCGATTTTACGAGCATATTATGCAATTTTACGAGAGGATTCTGCAGTTTTACGAGAGAATTCTCCAATTTTACGAGCAAATTATACAATTTTCGAGAAAATTGTACATTTTTACGAGACAAACTACAATTTTACGAGTGTACTTTACCATTTTACGAGAAAATATGACATTTTACGAGGAAATTCTACAATTTTACAAGTATATTCAACAATTTTACGAGCAAATTATACAATTTACGAGAAAATTGTACATTTTTACGAGACAAACTACATTTTTACGAGTGTACTTTACCATTTTACGAGAAAATACGATATTTTACGAGAAAATCCTACATTTTACGAGAGAATTCTCCAAGTTTACGAGCAAATTATACAATTTTCGAGAAAATTGTACATTTTTACGAGACAAACTACATTTTTACGAGTGTACTTTACCATTTTACGAGAAAATACGATATTTTACGAGAAAATCCTACATTTTACGAGAGAATTCTACAATTTTACGAGTATATTCACCAATTTTACGAGGAAACTCTACAAATTTACGAGACGATTCTACTAATTACCGACATTTCTATTCAACATTTTGATTCAACAGTACGAGCATATTCAACAATTCTAGGAGCATGAAAAACAAATCTTCGAGAATAAATAGAAAACTCTAATTAACATGAGAAATGGTGCATAAAACAAAGTGGTAGTATAAATTCATAAATCAAGATACTTTCGAAACTGTCTTTTTTCCAGAATTTGTTTTTTTTTTTCTTTCCGAAATTGTCCTTTTTCTATTGGCTAATCGTGAGAATCTACCAGAGATACCGTATTCTCTAGTCTAGTTCCAGTCAGTATTAGTATTAGTAGAGAATCCATTTCTAGTTCAGACAGTTCAGACAGTTGTAATGTTTTGTGCTTAAGTATCCGTTTTAGTCTCCGTAAGTTTCTGTCCTGTCCTGTCCTGTCCTGTCCTGTCCTGTCCTGTGTTGTGTTGTCTTCTTTTGGTAGATCTCTTTATGTTAATTTCATATTAATCAAGACAGTTGAAATACTTATAAACCAGTGGTTCGGGATTCGACCTGAAAAGAGATTGATGATTTGAAATTGGGATATTATAACCATTCAGGTTGGTGCTGGCGATCCTATCCATGAAAGGAATACAAGGTATAGTATGATACTACACTTACGTGTCTACGAACAAATATTTGAACCATGAAATCAAGCTATATACCGGATACTTTTGTTTTTCCTTTTATCTTTTCCTTTTTTTTCTTTTCCTTTTTTTTCTTTTCCTTTTTTTTCTTTTCCTTTTTTTTCTTTTTTTATCTGTCCGGTTTGTCATGAGTCCATGAAGGTTGACGGTCTACGCATTGGGTTATAGTCATCGAGCGGGTGCTCTATATTAATATCATTGGGTCATTTCTGAATGTTAATATTACTTCTTCAATCCGGGGTTTTGTTGACAACAACTTTGACCGAGAAATGTTTTGTGAGTTGAACACCAAATGTTCATCTGTTGTCCGTTTCTTGGATTCTTTTTACCGTTGGCTTCATTGACATCATCGAGATCTTTCTCCAACTATTTCTGGTCCACTTTCTCTGCATGTCGGATATTTTAGTGTAGACATTGATTTCTTCCTTACCTTTCTTACTTGGGCAAAAGTGACTTTTCCACATCCGATTTGTTGAATGTATAATGATACGTGAAAACGCTAGGATTTTACGAGAAAATCCACAAGTCCACGAGAAATCCACAAGTCCACGAGAAAATCCACAAGTCCACGAGAAATCCACAATTCCACGAGAAAATCCACAATTCCACGAGAAAATCCACAATGTTCCGAGTACATTATGCAACGGAACGTTTTGAAGTTATAGTTATGGTGGTGAAGGTTGCAAGTCGGGCACACGAAATGGGCCAATGCGATTTCCCAGTCATTGTCTCTATAGGAGCCACCAAATGCTATAAATATAGACTTCATGTATAAATCCACCAGTCTATTATTAGATCCAGGATAATACTTTTAAAGTATAAATCGCAGTGGATGTAGCTGAAGATGTAGCTATGAAATATATGATAAACCACCAAAAATCCAACAGCAATTCCAAAACAGGTGATCAAAAGCCAAAAGATGGAACGATGGAATGCCAAAAGATGAAACGGTGGAAATGCCAAAAGATGGAACGGTGGAAATGCCAAAAGATGGAACGGTGGAAATGCCAAAAGATGAAACGGTGGAAACGCCAAAAGATGGAACGGTGGACATGCCAAATCAAAGGAGAATCAAAATTAATCCGGAATGAAATCACCCAAAATGTGCCATCAATATGTGATCATGATAACATCATCAAATGAGACAACATTCGAAAAACGGCGTCTTAAGCCCGGAAATCCCAAAGATTCTGAAAAGACAGGTTTCTTCTCAACGATAGTCCTATACGTTTTGGAATAATACCGGTTTCATTGGTTTGGTGTAGCAGTGTCGCCTTCTCTCAGAAACACTTCAGACCAGCATCAATTGTTGGGTTTTCTTTGCAGTCCCTGTGGTCTTGGTCCGGCCTTGGATTTAATGAGGTTTGGTGAATGTCAGAATGTCCGGAATGTCGACAGTAGTCATGGTTTAGTCATGCTCCACCCTAATTCAACCCACACAAAAGGAAAGAAAAATAAGAAAAGAAAAGAAAAGAATAGATAAACACCTTCAATTCAACCCTAAACTTCTGGAAACATCACGTGTAATGGCAGGCCATGGCCGTTGGGGCTCTAGGGACAGTAAAACACCAACATTTCTCATAGCTGGCCATAACCCTTTTGAAATTTTCTATGGAAGAAGCTAAAGCAAGGAAGTGGAACTTCAATGTAAGTGTCAAGGATTTGTTGGTCCTTTAACAATTTGTATAAGTAATTCCCATTATTATTTTTGAGGACCCAGAGACAAACGACTGGTGGTCTGTGAAGTGCCATATTTATTAGATGTCTTGGAGAACAATGGTCCTTATTAGCTTGATTCTTGTTAGTATAATTTTTTTTATGGACAGAACGGGGAGGGGGGAGGGGGGGGGGCCTTTTATAATAAGCAACAAAAAATTATATGCAAGATAGTTGCTTTTGTGAACCATCGGTAGTGCGGGGAAGTTTAACGATTTACAGCCATTTGATCAACGAATCCCAGTAAAGTATCCATTTTAGGGATCGCGCGGGGCGATATCTGCATGATACGTGCATGTGTTTCAGGTACATACAGGATCCATACAGGATCCCACAATCCAAGTATAAATGAGATCGGTTCCCCCTCCCCCTTGGAATTACCAAATACCTTTTTTATTTCAAAAGCTCTCGCCCATACGAGGAGTGTTTTATCTTAATCCAAGTTTCCACTAACGCGCAAGATAATAATCCGAGACCCAAGAACAGAAAGTCTTGTTGACAAAGAGATGTTGCTATAGACCAATATTGATTACCGGATTGTACTATAGACTAAGATTGACCAATCAAAAAGGACTACCGCAATTACTAGTTTAAAGAATAGCTACATGATATTCTTATCAGCCGACATCATTTTTACAGCACACCAACCCAAAATTATGTGATCAGAAATCGCACCATGCAACCAGAAAACTGTGCGACCAGAAATGCGCATACCAATTTCGCAGCCAGTCCAAAGGCCACTATATAAACCGCGCATCCCCATACATTTTTTTACAACCACTTTTCTACCAAAAAAGACACCACAACACAACACAACACAAGACTGGACGGCGACTTAGAGTCGGATACCTGGGCACAAAACATTACTACCGTCTGAACTGCTCAACAAAATGGATCTTCTACCCCTCCAGACTGGAAGCAGACTAAAGACTACAATATCACTGGTACATTCTTACGGACCAGGGCCTCCTCCAGAAACAAACCAAGAAGAAGAAATTATAAGAGATTTTAGAAAGGAAACTATGGTACAGGGCAACAGACATACAGAAGGAGAAAGGGAGGGTACTTGAAGGGGCAATGAGGGGACAATGAGGGGACAATGAAGGGACAATGAGGGGACAATGAGGAGACTAACATTTTATGGATGTGGAGCTTCCCCCGATTCCCCTCCCCCTCTCTCTCCCCAACATTGTTCAGAGGCCAATTTGAAACCCTCCTAGTATCGTTTTCCGTCCGTGGTTTTCCAGGAAGTACCAGTGACTCTTGCGAAACTCAAAAGCTGGACTATTGATTCAAATCAATTGAAATCATTAATTGAGGAGATTGAAGAAACATCACCAACCACCACTGCGACGCTCATCTAAATCTACCGACTTTACATTTCGCTCGATTAACTTAACTGAATTCAATTCAGACAAAACAGAGACTTCATCTTCCAAAAATAACCCAGTCTTTGAACCCAAGTGATAAGTTCAATGGCTTGCTCAAATTGTTATTTGAATATTCCTGTGAAACTCAAGATTGTGACGGCAGTCGAATATGGCATGGTTGCACTGTTGTATTGATTACAATGGGACACACAGTTAAGATGATGAAAGAAGGATAAAGAGAAACCAAGAAAAGTTTAGGATCTAGTTTTTTGAAACTTCTTCAAATTGAGCGTATTGAAATTTTCTCCGCTGCCAAAGTGGAACTTATACTTTTCATCAAATGGCTATACACCGTAGGCCAGCCCACGTGATGCTCAAACACACGTGACTTTATCTCACGCAGACCAAGTGCGAGAGGCCACGAATGCGGGCCGGGTAACCCTTGTGGGCCGCGCGCGCGCCCGATAACCAACCCAAGAAATTTCAGAAAAACCAACCTCTCCGCCACCAAACCGTCCCCTCCCCAGAATGAACCCCGCCGTGTCCAACCTTGGACTCATGTTGATCATGATGCAGTTGTCGCGTCGTATCGATCTCGAGAACCCAGACATTCTCTTGTACGTGCGCGTGGGCTACTTGGCCTGCCAGTTGATTGTGTTTGGCGTGTGCATGTACGTCAAGTACAAGATCAACCAAAAAAACGATTTGACCACGATGAAGTACGTGGAGCCCGCCAACCCCATGGGCGGCCAGGCCGAGCCCAAGGCCGTGGTCACCACCGTCAAGGAGTACGACTTGAAGCAGATTGACTCGCAGATCAAGGGCATTTTCACCTCCTTGGCCATGATGGGCTTCATGCACTTGTACATGAAGTACACCAACCCGTTGTTCATGCAGTCCATTTCTTCCGTGAAGTCCGCTTTGGAAACCAACATTGTCAAGATCCACTTCTGGAACAAGCCTGCTTCCGGTGACCTCAAGAGACCTTTCAAGGCCGCCCCGGGCTTCTTGCAGGCCTTGCAGGGTGCTTCGTCTGACGTTAAGACCGACAAGGCTTCCGTGGAGGCTGCCGAGGTGGCTGGTGCCGGAGGCATCAAGGAGGAGTAGTTTGCTGGAGTTAAAGTGTATAGTAGTGCGAACTATCTACCAATGTATTAAAGCTATTTAATAAGAATAACCTTTAATGGTTTCAAGAAGACTTGAGTTTGATTGAGTGTAGTCTTTTCTACTGTCTGAGAGTTTCCTATAGAGTTTCCTATTTAGGTAATTACCGCCATGTACGACTATTCTGATTAAAAATAGACCTGTACTTAAGAAACACATTTGCTTTTATTATACACAATCTGGAGAATATAAAAGACCGCCGAAGAAGTCAACCTACTCTCTTTTGCTTATATGCAGTACCATCTACATATGCTTATATGCACTACCATATCCTTTTACTAGTACCAATACGTACCAAAGAGGCACAAGAGCAGTTCACGTGATATTGACTTTTTAACTGTTCGCTGAAAGTATTGAGCGATGAGAGGTAAGAATATTGTGGAGTATATGCAGGATCATCATATATACACTATAAATCGATAAGAATTTTGCACGGCTACTATGAGTTTTTATAGGAATCTTAATCTTCGTGATCTTTACTTGAAAATTCGATTCTTTGGCTTAAAATTTGGGGTTTTTTATGGGGGTCCTGCATATAGGCATTTTCCACCAGCCAGGGTCCCCAAATCGCTTCTTGCAACTTCTCTTAACGGTCTGTGAATGGCCTTTTATTTTAGCGTATTATTCAAAGTAGACTTTTTTGATGGTCTGATGTATACAGCAGGACTGTACATATCTAATTACATAGGAGTGTATATAAGGGTATACTTTTTATGGCCAGGGAAATTATCACAAAATCATTCATTTTTTTTTTTTTTCATTTAACTCGTAAGTTTGTTGATTCTCCTCGTAAAATTGTAGGCTAGCGTCGTAAATATGTAGATTTCATCGTAAAATTGTGGATTATCCTCGTAAAATTGTTGATTCTGCTCGTAAATGTCTTAATAACCTCGTAATTTTGCAGATATTTTTCGTAAAATTGTTGATGCTTCTCGTAATTATGTATTATCCTCGTAATCTTGTTAGTTTAACTCGTAAAATTGTAGATTCTTCTCGTAAAATTGTGGATTTTCCACGTAAAATTGTCAATTCTCCTCGTAATTTCGTAAATTTGTTGATTCTGCTCGAAATTCTGTCGAATTCACCTGTAAATTTGTGGATTTGTCTCGTAAAATTGTAGTATCACCTCGTAAATTCATGGATTTCACTCGTAAAATTGTGGATTATCCTCGTAAAATTGTAGATTTAGCTCGTAAAATTGTTGATTCTCTCGTAAAATTGTTGATTCTCTCGTAAAATTGTTGATTTCGCTCGTAAAATTGTCGATTTCGCTCGTAATCATGCATTCTTCTCGTAAAATTGTTGATTATAGTCAACTAAATTTGGATTGAACTGATTTTCTCGTAAAATTAATGAAAGTTCTCGTAATTTCGTGGATTAACTCCGTAAGTTTGTTCATTTAACTCGTAAAGCTGTTGGTTCTGCTTGTAAATATGTAGATTCTGCTCGAAAATGTCTTAATAACCTCGTAAAATTGTAGATTTAAGTCGTACTTATACTCGTACTTATGTATTTTACTCGTAATTCTGTTGGTTTTGCTCGTAAAATTGTTGACTCTCGTAAATGTGCAGATTTTTCTCGTAAAATTGTCGATTTCTCTCGTAATTTTGTATTATCCTTGTAATTTTGTTAGTTTAACTCGTAAAATTGTAGTTTCTTCTCGTAATTTTGTAGTTTCTTCTCGTAATTTTGTGAATCTTTTTCGTAAAATTGTTAATTCTCCTTGTAATTTCATAAATTTGTTGATTTCACTCGTAAATTTGTTGATTAGATTCGAAAACACTTAGATGCAACTAAATTTCTCCCAAATTTGTTGACGCTTCTTGTAAAATTGTGGATTTTTCTCGTAATTTTGTAGATTTAACTTGTAATTATGTATTATCCTCGTAATTCTGTTGGTTTGACTCGTAAAATTGTAGATTCTGCTCGTAAGTATGTATTTTTCTCGTAAAAATATTGTTTTTCTCTCGTAAATTTATGTATTTCTCTCGGAATTTGTGGATTTGCCCTTTAAATTTTGTATATTATTCTCGTAAACTGTACCTTTCACACGTAAATATGTATTTACCTCCTATTTTGTGGACGCAAATCGTAAAATGGTAGATTCTGGTGGTAATTTTGGTGGAGACCAGTGTTGAATATATGAGACTCGCACGTCTCGTGTACTGCATACTGAACCTTGAGAAGAGGAGAATGCATATCCCAAGTTTAGAATGCGGGGAGGCAGACGAAACACGGAGGTAAGAACCACGGCTAGATATAAAGCGGACCAGTGGAGGATCTGGAACAAGATAAGAAGGAGGAACCAATGAGAGAGAGTCTTTCAGGGGCGATAACTCCGACAAAGGGGCGACCCCTCACGCATAGTCAGTCACGAAGGGGGCGAGGCCAATGAAAGCTCTCTGATGGGAATCATGCATGAGGGATATAATCTTCCGGGTCGGGTTGAAAAAAGAGGGTGTTGGAAAAAAAGGGTGGAAGTTCTGAGAAGCGGATTTGGCTGGAATTTATATTCGCACGCCCCGCGCGTTTCATATTTGTGCCGCCACAAAACCGCTTGTTTGTGCGGTATATAAATAGGCGATCCCCCCAATTTTTTTGAATGCGTAATTATACTTTTCTCTTCTTTTAACTATGGCTCCATCGGATCTAGGTCTTGGAGATTTCTTGGGGATTTCTTGGGGATTTCTTGCGGATTTCTTGGGGATTTCTTGCGGATTTCTTGCGGATTTCTTGCAAAATTATCTTATTGCTCTTTCGGGATTTATGAACAAGAAAAACCCTAAAAAGGTGTGGTGTTTTGGAACCCCCTAAAATGGTGTTCGAAAACCCTCATTGCACTGGGCTTAAGATGTGTTTTCGCGTGGAGGTGCAAGGTGCGAATTGCTGCAAAGTGCGACATTTCGCAGTCAAAAACTCCCGTCTCCTTAAAAGACTCCACTTTTCTCTTTGAAAGAACCCCACTTTTCTCTTGATCTCTTGAAAAATTCCACTTTTTTCTTGAACTTTTCTCATACCTTTTGAAACAAATCCTGGGTTTTTTTTCTTTGGTTGTTTTTTTTTTTGTTTTTTTTTTTTGCGGATCTCGGGATTACTAGGAGCCACCCAGTTCAGGCTTGTTCATCTCCATCCACCACACATCGGATCTTTTTTATCCGTCACAGCTTTTCAAAACTTTATATCAGAGGGGAATAAAATACCAATAGCTTTAAAAATATTAAGGGGAACAATTGAAAAAAAGGGGGACTGCGCTTCCTTATATACTCGCATTTCCTTGCTCCTGCATGACTGGTGGCTGCAATTAAACAGGGCGCGGGGCGCGGCGCGGGGAAACACAAACACAAAAAGAACATTTATAAAAGGGGCTCTTTCCCCCTCAAGTTCCGCACTCCTTTTTCTTTCCTTTTTCTTCTTAACCCATTAATCTTCACTATTCAAAAGTTGGGCCGAGATTTATTGTGTTGAGTGATTTTGTGGATGTGTGTTTCTGAGTTGTTGGAAGCTTCGCTAACAAGACTATTTTAGAGTCGCCTTCATGTTCTGCATGTGGAATATTGGTAAATACCGACAGAGTTTAAGGTTAGGGTTTTATGGCACTTTATTGAAAAAGATTCGCCGTCAGGAAAAGTGCAGCATCCTTACTAATAACTACATTACTACTTACAGGAGAAGCACCCTGATTATTAGTAGATTACTAGTTGGTCGAGATATAAAAGGGGTATTTCATGGAACCAAAAAAAGGGTTTCTTTTTCGACAAGTATTGGTTTCTGAAAACACAATTGCCCAAGGAAAAATGAAAATGGTTAATCGGGTCAAGCCAAAGCTCAAAATGAACAAACAGACTGACTCACCAGACTGACTCACCAAGAAAAAGATGGGAGAAAAATTCTAAGGTTTTAAATAAAAGGATCGATAGACCCGTACATCCTCATTTACACCTTATTCTTTTTTTCATAGTTTCTACGGAAAATCAGAATCAAGCGCGCTTTTCCCCTTGGATTCTACTGGACCCTTAGGACCCTAGGACCGACCCTTAGACCCCCTTTTTTTTAGACCCTAGGACCCTTTTTTTAGACCCTAGGGCCCGTTTTTTAGACCCTTAGGACCCTAGGACCCTTAGAAAGTTTTTGGAATTTAAAGTGACGTTTTTCTGATTTTTAAAGTGACGTTTTTCCGAATTTTAAAATGACTTTTTTGAATTTTAAAATGACCTTTTCTGGATTTTAAAATGACTTTTTTTGAATATCTCGTCGAGCTTATCGGTAGTAATACCCGGGGCCACGTGACTCGCCACTGTGTCCAAGACCTGGCGCCCGATCTCGCCCACTTTCCTCATTTTGACGATTTCGGCCTCGCTCAAAATGGTGATTTTGCCCCTCCGGTCGTTCTTGAACTCGCTCACAGGCCGCCCATTCCGTACATAGTCCGGCCGTTTAATATGGGCAGCCTTGGCGGTTTCATCCGCTAGTTGGTGGTAGGCCTCGACCAAGTGGGTCTGGCCACAACGGGAAAGAGACTCTAAGACGTTGCTCATGATCTAGGATTGGATGGTTTCAGGTTGGTTTCAGGTTGGTACCAGTGTACGGGTTTTTGGGGTTTCAGGTTGGGTTCAGAATAGATTTGAACTGGTCCCATATCTTTATGAGGTTTGAAGCTGGAGATTGGCGCCTCTATATATACACGATCAAGTGGAATCTGTCTGCTGGGCGTCAAGGGGTAAACGGCCCCTAAATCCCCGGCGTACTTGAACTTGGGGAACGGGTCGAACACCTCATTGTCTGCGGCGGGACAGATGGCTTTATGGGCGGCCCAGCCGGAACGGAAACTCGTTTGGTTGCAAAAGCCACTGGCGGCGTTATTCTTGAGACACACGGGGCTCTTGAGCACGGAGTCGTTTTTCTGGATTTAAAAATGACTTTTTTGATTTTTTAAAGTGACTTTTTTGATTTTTAAAATGACCTTTTTTTGATTTTAAAAATGACTTTTTTTGAATTTTATAATGACCTTTTTTGATTTTTAAAAATGACCCTTTTGATTTTTTATAAATGACTTTTTTTCGATTTTTTAAAGTGACGTTTTTCTGGATTTAAAAATGACTTTTTTTGAATTTTGAAAGTGACTTTTTTGATTTTAAAAATGACTTTTTCTGAATTTTAAAAGTGACTTTTTTTGAATTTTAAAATGACTTTTTTTGGATTTAGAAATGACTTTTTTTGAATTTTGAAAGTGGTTCCGAGACCAAGTGCAAGTGATGGTGAACACCACAACCACCCCTACATCCGTGGACTTTAAGGCCCTTGGCC